>CAUYQV010012963.1:0-101754 GCA_963574575.1 Galagoides demidoff | reverse complement strand
TCACGTAGCCGAAATTGATTATAATGGAAGTTCTTATGATGTGTATTTCCTAAGACTGATATGAAATCTGCTAACTGGAAAGCATTGGATTACAGAACATGAAAAATGGAAATAAATATTCAAATATAAAAATATCAGATTAAATTAAAATTTGTGTGCTATGCTGGTATTTGTCATTATTTTTTTATGAATAATACTAGGTAATAGGCTATTCATTTAATAAATAAAATTTATTTAATTTTATTCAACTTTTGTTAATGAGCTACATTTACCCAAATAATTACAACATAATGGAAATGCATCCTGAAGTTAATTATCTTGCTAGTGTGTTGGAGTTCATGCCAGGTATTATAAAAAAAATACTATAAAATATAAACTAGAGAAACCATTATGACCTGAGTTTTTGCTGTCATTTTGCTCATTTTCCCTTGGAAGTATTGGAATATTTTTTCAAAAATCCTCCCTTCTCATTCTGAGTTTTGCTTATTTTAAGTCTATGATACTAAAATAAAAATGATGTCATATTATATATTAATTGGATTAGAACTTCACACATGTTACATATATAAAGATTTATATCTTATTAATAATAGTGATATATTTCCTTTTAAAGTATTTTCCAGTATACATAATTTGACAATATGGGGAATACTAGTTATCCTTCTAACTTTTTTTTTTTTTTTTTTAGACAGAATATGATTTATAACATTTGGTAGAGTGCTGTGGTGTTAAAGCTCAGAGCAACCTCACATTCCTGGGCTCAAGTGATTCTCTTGTCTTAGCCTCCTGAGTAGCTGGGACTACAGGTGCCTGCCACAATGACTGGCTACTTTTAGAGACAAGGATCTCACTCTGGCTCAGGCTGGTCTTGAACCTGTGAGCTCAGGCAAACCACCTGCCTCGGCCACCTAGAGTACTGGGATTACAGGTGTGAGCCACTGCGCCTGGCCTTGCTAACTGTAGCCAAAGTCATATGCTGACTAAACCAGAAACTTCATTCATTTCCTCAACAAAAATTATATGGAGGGAGATAAAATATTGCACACATTTTTTTCCCATTATAATTGTGTTAAGTGCCATAAAGGAAAATTTACGACATGGTAGAATAAGGGATTATAACCTGGTTTAGAACATTGAGAGCCAAAGAGGGTTCCCTGAGCTTGGTCCTGAAGGATTTATAAGAATTATTCTGGCAAAACTTGGGATAAGGGCATTACAGGTTGAAGGACCAGAGGAATGCATCTGTAGAAAAACGAGGTGACAAAATGCTTACCTTGCAAGTGGAACTGAGTACATATAAGTTAACCAGAGTATAATGATTATACTGAAGAGTCATTCAAAACAAAATTATAAATGTAGTTAGATTGTGTTTATCCAACCTTGTAAAATTTGTAAAATATTCTGTACAATATCCAAAAATCACGGAAAGCCACTACAAGATTTTAAGGAAAGAAATGATATATTGTGGTTTGCATTTGTAGAAGTTTTCTTTTGATGAAGTACAAAGATAAGTCTAAGGCGGTAAGAATGAAAAGTAACAATCAGAAAGCCATTGAAATACTCCACATGACTCTTGATAATAATTACACTAAGAGTTATAGTAAAGATGGAGAGAAGTGGAGAGACTCAACCAATATTTAAGAGCTGTTATTTGGTAATCAACACATTCATCTTTGGCCTCTGGCCCTTAGGATCTTCTTTCTTTCTTTCTTTCTTTCTTTTTATTTTATTTCATTTTATTTTTTTTTTTTTGAGACAGAGCCACACTCTGGCCTTAGGTAAAGTGACCCAGTGTCATAGCTCAGAGGAACTTGAAACTCTTTGGCTCAAGTGATTCTCTTGCCTCAGCCCCTAGAGTAGCTGGGACTACAGGTGCTCCCCACAATGCCTGGCTGTTTTTAGAGATGGGGTCTCCCTCTTGCTCAGGCTGGTCTCCAACTGTTGAGCTCAAGTGATCCACCCACCTTGGCCTTCCAGAGTGCTAGAGTTACAGGTGTGAGCCACTGTACCTGGTGTATTTTTGTTCTTTTTCATTATCTCAATAAGTTATGCAATCTTTTTACATTTTAAAGAAATTATCTGATTGTTGCACTTGTGTCATCTAGACAACAATGCACATATCAAATGGTTTACTCTGTAATATTTTAAAATTCCTCACATACTATTTTGATCTCACTCTCAGTGTTGTGCAGCTGTGGCTCCTGGCTGGCTACGATTGCTTATCTGTGGTGATGGAAATGACAAAAATTAGGCATGGGCTTGTGTTTGCTCATCACCTTTCATCAGTGCTTGTGTATTTGATGTGTGGCCCAACACAAGTCTTTAGCACTAATCACTTCATAGCCAGCTGCAGGGCATGGTTGGCCAACGCCTGTAGGATTTGTAACCATCGTTCCCTTGACTATATGTAAGTCATCAATATACTAATTTGCTTAATCTTTTAGCAAATGCAATGTAAATTTTTTGATGCTAAATAAAGCAATAATTTCAAATTTTCCTACATTGTCTTCCACTTACCCCAGGGATGTGTGTAATCCCCTTTACATTTCTTTTTTTTTTTTCTACATTAATTCCTTTCTTCTTGTTTGTCTAGGTCAGATTCAACTTTTTACTTCCTAAAATGCTTGTGTCCCATTGGCTTGACTACTTGTTGGTTGCATCTTACTATTGGTTATCAGCTATATTTCCATCGGAGAAGCCGAGCTACAGTGAATAACATGAATAGAGTATATTTAAAAGGATACAGATCTTACTCTATTGAAAAGGCAGGGCGAGCAACCTATTTAAAACTGTTAACTCTGCTGTTGGAGCTAGATCTGAAATCACTGGGGCAATAGTAGGGAAGAAAAGATGGATGTAAAATGGGAAATCAAGGTCATCCTGGGGACACCCAACGGTGTGATAGAACCCCTGGTACAAATTAAAATCCTCATCTGTCCTTCTACCCTTCCTGCACCAACATCACGTGAGGGAGAAGGTAGCCAACTTCTCCATGAAACTTCTCAGCCACTAGGTCCAGTATTCAGAGAAACTAAAGTAGGAGACTAGATAGATTCTACACAAGCTCACGCCAATCTATTGATTTGCACCTACAAAGTGACCCAGCAGACTGGAGACTGTGCCCTCAGAATGCAGCAGTGTCCGGCCAAGACCCCCCCATGGCTGCTGATTCACTTCTTCCTTCCAAACGTTGCAGACAATTCTCTCATAGAATGTCCATACCTGGAATCACACATGGAACAGACTTCTGAGAAACATAGCTTCAAGTTAGCTGTGTTAACACAGTGCAAACTCATTATATTTTTGTATAATAAATGTGTGTGTATGTTAGATTCTCATAGTTACAATCTTCTGAGTTAAAAATACTACATTTTAATCTTAAAATCTATGTAATATATAAAGATAAGTGAATAGGCTGGTAGGAATAGGAAGTCTACAATATATTAAATTGTCTTGATTGCTTTAGAAAAATATTGTCGTATGGGTAGAACAACTTCATTATTATAATTAGTAGTATAGCAAGAATAAAATCTACATGACTCATCAATTACTACTGCACTGAACATGAACTAAAATTGTTTAAAACATGTGTTTGAGGATACTTTCCACATAGAAAGATGATGATACTCATTGTTTTCAATAGGGGCAAAAATAATAAATCATTCTCAATTATACAGCATTTCAGAGTTTATGCGCAGTGTTTCGTGTGTTAAATTTAACATGCTGTAGATCATATTTTATATTAATTATGTTCAGAGCTATTAGGTACTTGGCCAAGGTCAACCATTTAATATATGGCTGTACCAAAACTTAAATGCAGGCTTCTCTGTCTTTTTGGTCTAACTGTAGTGTTCTTTCAGCTATCTCTCATACACACCTGCCCACACACACACACACACACACAATAACACACAGGTAAGTATGTATCTATATGCCTTGGGCTGCAAGGTTAGAAATGAAGTCTACATGTTTATTTACTGTCTTCCAAAGCTAGTAGTAATATCATCATAAAATGATTTTAAATGTATATGAAAATTAAGATAATGAGACATAAACCATTGTTAAATGACAAGTTTCAATGTTTTTCTGGGAGGTGAACATGGATGGAAGAGCAGTGACTAAAGCAAAGTAAAGGATTTACAAATCTGAGTGCTGCCGGAAGGTTTTTAACCCAGGAGAGGAGGTCTCTCCTTGGGAGAATTCTGGAAAGCTTCAAGGACACAGGATGAGCTGGGATACAAGCTAAGGATACGGGTCTAAAGTGTAAGGAATCCATTGCAACAAAGTTCATGAATCTCTTTCCCACATGGTCTGTACCCAGACATGTAACCAACTATAGCAGAAACAGTGTTTAAAAACTAATTCAGGGCAAACGTAAAACCAAAATTAATTATTTTCAAAACCAAAATTAATTATTTTCAAAATAAATTCAATTCATTATATCAGGAGAAACAGATGTTTCTATGAGTAAAGCTTTCCTGTTTGTTTTCTTTAAGCAAACACCAACACAATGGCTTTCTCTGTCAGCTGGCTGTTCCTTACCCCAGATCAATGTCTGCGGGTCAGTAAGCTCTCCTGCCCAGTGGTCACACTTCTTCCCACTGATTCACTGTAAACAGGAATAGAAACTATGAATCAACACATACGTAAGTCTTCAGAAAAGAGATTATAAAGACAAATGAATATAATAAACCTAGACAAAACCAGAAGATCTTGAGGATATGTACAAGTTACTATTAGTAGTAGTAGTATTTCAGGTTAATTTGAGGGCATGAAGAATTAGGTTACAATGTTTGCATTTGTTAGGTAGAGTCCCTCTTACAATTGTATCCTGCCCCCGGGAGGTGTGCCATATACTCTAACATTGTGCCCATTACGAATGTGTACAATTTTAAATATCTTTAAATTTCACTTTAGAAAGAGCATCAAGAACTTACATCTATTAAAAAACAAGTTCTTGTGAAAAAGGAAAGAATTTTAAAAGACATCTTAGAAATATATGTAATATTTTTAATGAAAGATACATTCAAAAATACAAGTCAGACTCTTCAATGATTTGAAGACAGTGAACACATATCTGGAATGAGACACAGACATAGAATAGTATCAGAAGCTCCAGTTATCTTCAGTTGCAGTCTCTAACCTTCTCTCAGCAAACAGTTACTGTGTTGATAGTCCTCCTGGGTTTTTTGAATTTTATGGGTATTTACACAATATGAAGCCTGTTGTGATTGGCTGCTTCTGCTTCACACTTGCTGGTGTGAGTGTGCCCTCCTCCATTGCCAGAGATAGTATCGCTCACTTTCATTGCTGAGTAGTGTTGGTATTTATTAATTATACTTGGGTTGGACTTGTTTCTGGTTTAGGAGTGTTGTGAACAGGGCTGCTCTGGATTCATTGGACTTGTTTTTCAGTGTACGTTGGTGTACAGTTCTGTTGCATTTATACTTTGCAAGAGATTTCCCGCTTCAAACAGTATGCAGATGTTGAACATTAGCAAATAAAGATTACTTGTTTTCCAAAATTGCACTAACAATTTACCTGCTAGAGCAGTTGCTCCACATACATGTCAACCCTGGGGGTCAGTCTTTTTCATTTTTTCAATACTAATGGCTGAATGGTAGTACGACACTGGGATTTTAATTTACATCTTCTTAGAGATTAATTAAATTTCGCATTAATTGATATGTTTACCATTTGATGTTGCCTTATGTGAAGTATCTAGTCAAGATTTTTGCCATGTTTATCTTCTGAGTTTTCTCCTCTTCTTAGTGTTTCATAGGAGTTTTATCAGTAAATGTAATGGGATATGAGTTCTTTATTGGATATAAGTATTGTAAATGTCTTCTCCCGATGTGTGGCTTAAAGTTTTACTCTTTTAATGATGTTTTTGGAGAAATAAGTGCTCTTAATGTTGGTAAATCACGTATTTGTATTTTTTGTGTGGATAAAAAGAAAGAAATCTTTACATATCCTAATATGAAAATATTTTACTTGGTTTTCTTATAGAAACATTACAGTTTATTTATCACACATTTTAATTTGCAATAATACATCTGATTTTTGCATATGGTATTGAGCAAAATCAAGAATTTTTTTTATTCACATGAATAACCAATATTTTTAGCAACAGTTATTAGAAAAAGAAAACATATCTTCTTTTCATCATACTCCAGTGCTACCATGTCATAAATCGAGAGACCAAATGGCCATGGGGTCTCTTTTTGAACTCTTAATTCTGTCTCATCTGCCTATTCTCATGGTGGTAATGTTAGGTTGCTAGTAAAATTCTGGCTCTCCTGGGAAGGAGGACAAGGACATGGCTCTCAGGTACCATGGTACCACCCACCTTGATTTTGTCCCAAGTGATTACTCATCTCTAGGGGAGGGAATGTCTTACTAATCTACCAATCAGAGCTTAGCATGTCAACTCCAAAAAGATGTGGCAGACTGTAGCCTAGCAACAGGCACAATAGCATCTTGAACGTGACCTAGAATAGCCTTAGCTATTATGTCCTTGGTCTAAATCTACATTGTAGTCTACATTCCTATGATGGAAACTCAAGAGAGCTCATAGGAGGTTCACATGTGCAGTAAGAGGCTGGTTCCAAGGTGACTTCAGAATGAGTTAGGCCCAACTCAGAGTGTATAAAACAGAAGTATTGGACACAACCCAGGCCGCTTTGCTTATTTGCTGTAGTAACAGAGGCACTTTTGCTGTTTACAACAAACATATCTTGCTTTGTGAACTTGCTAACTCTATAAACTTACCTTTCTCTTCCTCAATAAACTTGGCTTCACAAGTCCCTTACTTTGGAGTATCTGCTCATTTTTCAAACAGGAGCACTCCGAGATAGGAGGACAGGCAGCTGCCTGAAATCTGGACATATTTAGGACACAGGCAGCTGCCTTGAAACTTGACAATACCACACTGTATTCATTCCTATATCTTTATACTACCCATTAATCTCTAATACTATGAATATACTAGATTTCTTTCTTTTCAGGATTGACTTTATAATTTTAAAGTATAGTTTCCAGAATTCTTTTTTTTTTAATCTGTAGAAACCTTGGAAGATTAAAGCAAGGGAGTACGTTAGAATGGAGAAATTAAAAGACAAAAATAGGAAAAGAAGAGATATATAAAAACGGATAGTATAAATTTCCCCCAAAGGGAAATTTCTGAATAAATAGGAGATGGTGAAAGGCATTGGCAACCACAGATAATTTTTTAGAATGATTAATAGAATTTTTAATGGAACTGCCAATAATTCCCATCTCTAACTCAAATTATGCGTCCACCTTACTGCAATCAGTAAATACCAGTACAACCAGCACTCAGGATTGCTGTTCTAAATTGCAAACATCTTTTAAAGTAAAAGGGATAGGTCGTTCTCCTATAGATTATGTCAGGAGATACACAACAAAGAAATATGTTATTTAGGATAAAGATTTGCTTTCATTTAAAGACTTAAGTATCTCATCACTTTAAAAAATCAAGGTTTTCTAAATTTTGCAATATTTTAACAAATGAGATTTCGCTTCATTTAAAAACTATGTTTATTGCCTGACATTACATTGTTTTTCTAAAATATATACCTAATATGAAGAAACAAGTTGCTAAATATGTATTCAAAATTTCCAAGAAAGGAAATATGCATTACAGGTAACTATTTTGCCAAAATTCCTATTGTGTTATTTTATATACTTAAAACCAAGTCCATTTACCTATAGCAAGCACAGATTATTCTTTTGAAAACTTGATTATTTTTGAGTTTGGGTCTTTATTATCTTTCTCTTCATTACAGGATTCACATAGCATGCATGATATTTTAATAAAATCTGCTTGAAAGTTCAAACTTATTTCCATATAATTGTGTTAAAGAGTTAATGAATCTGTGAGGACTTTCAAGGTTCAGTGCAGTGCGCTCAGCTGATGCCGTGAGGCTTCCCCTTTGAAATAATGTCCTTGTCAAGGAGTCTGGGCTATTTGATTTGCAGTGTGATTATAATATAGTTTTTCAATTAATGTGTACTAGTTTCATGGCATAACTCTCTCTAGCCACTGTTAACACTTCAACCTCATTAAGATATAATGTTATATAAGTAACTATTGTTAGCCCTAATATTAATTCTCTGTTCTCAAATAATTGAACCTAATAGCAGTGGCACAGAAAGAATTGCTGATTTAATTTAGGTTATTTCTAAGTGAACTTTTTAAAGTAGGTGTAATATAAAATGCTATGAATCGATCTAAGATAAACAGAAGCAATATTAAAATAAGAACTCATTTATCTGGAAAATGTTGATAATAGAGTTGTTCAAATTATAAGTATGGTATGCACATGGGCTGTTTCACAGTGACTCCCACTAAATTCTACGTTTAGACTGCTACATGCACAATCTTTGAGGTCAGCACTTGTACTTCATCCTGCTTGCTGCAGAGTACAGATATTACAGAGGAGAAGGAAAGTGAGGAAAAGAAAGAGATTCTGAGATATTGTCAAGATTCCATGAGGATCTTGTATTCTGGGTGGAATGGAACTATACATCTGGCATTGGATAAGGGAGCAGGCAGTCAAAGGAGGCAGAGATGAAATAGGAAACTATTATCTGTTGAGAATTTTATTATGGTACGCAATATACCAAAAATATATAGATTACCTACTTAATGGTCATGAAAACTCTAGATGATAGATTATTTCTATTTTATAGTTAGAGAAACTGAGACTCACAGAGGTAAATAACTTGCTCAAGGTCACATAGACGGTAATTGGGTACTATGTGCATCTATTGTTTTCCCAGACTTGTGTCTTTTTTATTTTGGTAATGATTAACTCACTTTATTCTGGTGATCATGGCTTGCCAGATTCAACTATACTCTTTGACAAGGGAGAACTGACTCAGATCCCTGTCAGTTTTTGAAGTGAATATTTGAATTGGGCTTGGCCATGCAGTGTATTTCAACTTCATAGTCAAAGTGATTGGTTCAGATATAGGTCCATGACTTACACCAAAAAAAGAGGAAAAAATGAGTCTGGCTTTTATTTGTGCTACCAAAAAAGATAAATATTCTCCCCTTTATTTTTATTTTTTATATTTCTGCTTGTACCACTTTGGATTGCATTTTCTGAAAATGAAAAACTCAAAGAATTGTAATTAGTTGAGAAAGTTAGAATTCAAACCCAATTCTGTAAATTACTACGTATCTCTGAACACTTGCTACAATTGTCTGATATATAGCTTTCATTCCCATGCCTGAAGTAAATCTAATTATTGTAAATTGAGTTCAAAGCAGGTAAAGATTTTCAGTATAAAAAGTTAAAATCCTCTCACCCAGTGAATATCACAGACATTTCATAATAAATAACATCGCACTTTATATCTCTGAGTTTACGGTCTACTTAGAAGGATATAGAATTCACTGGGTTTGTGTATAGCTATTAAGAGTCTCTAGTCCTTGTAAAATTATATGGCAATAATTGTGTGTGCATTTTCCTGAGCTTACATATGTCAACTGAACAATTTTTAAACGGGCCCATGCTTCTCAGCATATTTAATAACCTCTAAATCAAAGCCTAGCTCTAAATGTTGATAATCATGGGAGAGCTACGGGTTACCTGAGTCACTGGCATTTGCATTCAGAGAAAGAAAGAACGGAATAGCATTTGTATCCATTGCTGCTTACTGATACATTACTCAGTTACTCGCTAGCAAGAGTTCAAAATAACATAAAAGATATAGAAACATTTTAACAGGTAACAATAATTTAAATTATCACATCAAAATATTATATGAAATATAATATGATATTATATATTTCATATATATTTCAATAATATTATATGAAATATAATATAATATAATATGATATATTTCATATATATTTTAATAATATTATATATTTCATAATATAATATTATATTATGAAAAACAAAACTTCTGTTTTATAAAATATTGCCTGTTTTCCATGTTACTCATGGGGTAAGGGTACAGACACCTTCCTCTCTCAGACTGCCACAGCCTTGGCCCTGTGTAGTTACTTAGAACAGAGATCAGACTCTAATTCTGCCAAGTCTTCAGTCATGGTCTTTGCTCCCTCGTTTTTGTAGGCACATAGTACAAATTCTGCAGCTTACCCATAGTGCATACTTACTCAGGGAATGGGGAAATTGATCACATTTTTATTTGTGGGTTTTCCCCCATTTAATTCCATCATCTCACCACATCTTCTACAGAAAATAGAGCAATCTCTACTGTGTCCCAACTCCTTGTTCCCATTAGAAAACCTGTCTTTCTATTACCTCTATTACTGCTGCTATTGAAACATGTATCAAAATCCTTTTCCTGGCCTGGGCATGGTGGCTCACGCCTGTCATCCTAGCACTCTGGGAAGCTGAGGCTGAAATGCTTGAGCTCACAGATTCAAGACCAGCCTGAGGCCAGAGCAAGGCCCCTGTCTCTAAAGAATAGCCAGGCATTGTGGTAGGTGCCTGTAGTCCCAGATATTCAGAAGGCTCAAGAATTTGAGGTTGCTGTGAGCTCTGATGCCACACAGCACTCTACTGAGGGTGACAAAGTAAGACTCTGTCTCAAAAAATAATTATCATCATCTAATCCTTTTCCTGAAGAAATTGGCTATAAATTTGGCATTATTTACTGCTCTTACTTGAGATCATTGACTGGTATAATTTCTTAATTCATTTAACTAAAGACCACATACACACGCTGAAATCTAGCAACTAATATTTTTTCAATAAATATTTGCAAGGTAAAAAGGAAATAATAGTATAATGCCATGAAAATGTGTTGTCTGTAGTCCCATACACATCACTGCATTTTCAAACATTTGTTTACTTATTCATTCACCCCATAAATTTATTTTGAGCACTTAATCATGTGCTGAGCATGGCTCTGGGCATGACAATACATCATAAAGAATAACAGGACAATAAAATCACAAGGACCATAATCAAGCAATGAGTGTGAAATCAGGCTAGAGAAAACTGTGACATTTATCTTAAAAATAGTTTATTTTTATTTATTTATTCATTCATTTATTTTGAGACAGAGACTCATTTTGTCACCTTCAGAAGAGTGCTGTGGCATCACAGCTCACAGCAACCTCAAACTCTTAGGCTTACGTAATTCTCTTGCCTCAGCTCCCCAAGTAGCTGTGACTACAGGCACCTACCACAACACTTGGCTATTTTTTGAGATAAGATCTTGCTCTAGTTCAAGCTGGTCTTGAGTCCATGAGCTCAGGCAATCCACCCAACCTCAGCCTCCCAAGTACTAGGATTATTGGCATGAGCCACCACACTAGGCAAAATGGTTTATTTTAGCAAACAACCTACTACATGCTTGAGTTATCCCAGATTAAAGTAACAGAGTGGTTTTAGGCTCATTGAGAAGGCAGAATGAACCTGTTGGTGACCACCAATTAAAAAAAAAGGGGTCACAGTGTCATATAACCATGGACCTGAGGATATTAAAAATATTATTGCAGAAGTCTAATGGTGAACTATAAAAACAATTCCACAGATAAAAGCCATATTTCTTGGATGGAATAGTCTAAGGAAATTAGCCTGGATGAAACACCACAGTGAGCATCTATGTTTGGCTGAGTAACATCAAAAACGGGACTAGTCTGGGATTATATCCACTTGTAAACTAACAAATTAGCTTGCTGCAGTCTCATGAAGGCTGGCAAAGTACACAAAACTCCTGACTCAGAGACAAGGAGATTTCTTGCTTGTGACATAGCAGCAGGTTTGAGCTTCATGTTTACTTTTGCTTTCTCAAATCCCACTGAGAAGGCAGAATGGCCCAGGTGATGGAGGCGGTATGTGTCACAGCTGAGGAAACACGAATTTAGGAAACCCCAAACTTTCAAGGTGCTGATGTTTCACCAATGTTTGCCTAAACTTTGCTGCAGAGAGATACATTGTTATTATGATATACAAATGATGTATATCACAGGATGATAAACAAATCTGCCTCTGCTTCAAAAGGAGATGTAATCTTTATCTTTCAAGGTTGTTTGTTATAAAAATACCTTTAAAAAGATAATCTACCAAGGAATATTATGCAGCCTTACAGAAAGATGGAGACTTTACCTCTTACATGTTTACATGGATAGAGCTGGAACATATTCTTCTTAGCAAAATATCTCAAGAATGGAAGAAAAAGTATCAAATGTACTCAGTCTTATTATGAAACCATTAAGCTTTCATAAGAAAGCTATAGCCCAGTTATAGCCCAAGAAGAAGGGGAAAGGTGAGAGGGAGGGGAGGGGTGTGGGAGGATGGGAGGATAGGTGGAGGGAGGGTGATTGGTGGGACCACACCTATGGTGTATCATACAAGGGCACATGTGAAATTTACTAGGTGTAGAATATAAATGTCTTAACGCAATTACTAAGAAAATGCCATGAAGGCTATGTTAACCAATTTGATGAAAGCATTTCAAATTATATATAAAACCAGCACATTGTACTCCATGATTGCATTAATATACACAGCTATGATTTAATAAAAAGAAAAAAGATAATCTACAACAAAATCTGTCAATACCTCTTCTCAGAAAATTTCTGACCCACGAGAGACTCATGAAGTGTTTTCTCCAACAGGTAAAACTAAGACAAGTTTGTGGAGACCCTTCAAGGGTTTTGCAAGTAAGCCTAATTAATTATCTAGAACACGTCAAGTTTTTAAGCTGAGAGTTGGCACAAAAAAAGGGGAAGAATGTTTTATTTTACCATTATGCTAATAAGGAATCAGTTATAAAATATAAAATGTGAAATGTTGAGGGTCTGCATTTAAATGATGTCAGTGAGAATTAAAGTTCACTGGAAAATTTAATGGAAATAATGCACTGCAACTAATAGAACTTAATGACTTACTGTGGGAAATGAAAGAAAAGGACTATTTTTAAGTGACATCATCTTTACATATAAAATTTTATATATGAAAAAGGGAAAAATTCATTAAGCAAGAAGAATGTTTTAAAAACTATTAAGCAATTGGTGAGCTACTTGAAAAATTAAGTTCAACCTGTGCCCTATAACTCTCCCTCAAATGACTTGTAGGTAATTGAAGAAAAATGGAGTTTTATATTTTAAAATATATATATATGGATGTATTAGAAGAAAATATCAGTGTGTCTATATGTGCAGATATAAGTATTTGTGGAAATCCACAAAATATTTATAAAATATTCTCTACATGTTGATAACCTCTTTGTAAAATTTTATAATGCAGATTTTGCAAATACAGGAATGTTTAGCTTCAATTTCCCTAAGTATGGTGATTTTATGGACAGCCTTTGAGAGAACTTATATGTGTGTGAATATATATATATATATATCCATAATAACATAAATAACCAAACCATAGAAACAAATATGTGTGTCATTATAGAGAAAAGCTTCATAAATACACACCCAAAAGCCAAATTCATAAAAGCAAGCACCTTAAGACACTTTTATTTATAATCCTGTCACTTTTGCATTAGTTTTATACATTACTCTATTTGACATGCTTTCAACCCTACCAATATATTATTGGTTTTCTTTTCAACATTCAAAAATAATTTGTACATACCAGGATATTTATTTTTTCCAGGACTCTCATCCTTTTCTGAATTTTCTTTTGTCTTTTTACCACTTATTTTTGGGTGTGAACAGACACCCCCATGTTTCAGCAGTTGACTTAAAACAACTATTTTATTTATGTAGAAATTGATGTACTGACTTGGTTGTGTCCTGGGTCAGCGGACAACTAGGTTCCCTCAAGCTTTAGTGGTTTGTGAGGGAGTCGACTCACAGTGGCATGATCTGGGATGACATGACTCACATATTTAACAGCTGGCAGGCTCCCTGTTGAAGGATGGGTCTCGGTTGGGAAGCTGCAGCTGGGACTTTATTTCATGTGCTATTTCATCCTCCATTAGATGAGCCCCCATCATTCTGCACATGCTGTTTTTAGGGATGTGAAGAGTTGCTAGAGAAGAATTCCTAGATGCTTTCCCGTGTTGCCCAAAAAGTGTCAGCCTTTTTCAAGCCTCCGGTTTCATTGTGTTTGTCAGTTTCCATTGGTCTAAGCAGTAGACTTGTACATCAGTTTGCTGGGCTGCCACTAGTACTACAGACTAGGTGGATTGAACCACAGAGATTTATTCTCTCAAAGTTCTGGAGGCTAGATGTCCAAAAATCAAGTTGTCAGGAGGGTTGATTCCTTTTGAGGGTGTGAGGAGAGAGGCTGGCCATGTCACTCCTGCATCTCTTCACAGAGTCCTCCCTCTATCTGTCTCTAGAGTAGGATGGGTCTCTCTGTCCAAATTTCTCCTTTTAGTAAGGATATTAGTTGCATTGAATAATGTCACATTCTGAGGTTCTAGTGGTTAGAACTGAAATATATGAAGTTTGGGGGTACACAACACAATCTATAACAATTGGCAAACAGATTCAGATTTTTTGTTTGTTTTCATTTTCTTTTTCTTTTCTTTTTTTTTTTTTTTTTTGTATTTACTCCAAATCCTGATGGGAGGATCCATAACAAAAAATTGCAAGGATGCAGACAAGGGAGAGGTGAAACTTTTGGTGACTTTGACAATCGCAGCCAACCAACATCATCTTTCTTTTTTCTGAAAAAATTATTTTGTTATATGTTGCCTTATGATACTGTTAATAACAAGTTCTCCCACTTCTTGATTTTCTGAAAATATATCTATTTTACTTTATTTTTGGATTCAGTGAGTTTAGAATTCCAGTTTGTGAGTTTTCTTAGCACTTTAAAGATGTCATTGTGCTATCTCCCTTTCATAGTTTCTGATCAAATGTTAGGCATTGCCCTATTCCTATTCTTTGAAGGTAGCATGCATTTTACCTATTTCTGATTTTAAAACTGTTGTTTGGCTTTGATTTTTGATAAGTTTACTTCCAGAAAATGCATAAAATGTGGAAATATCACCAGG
This sequence comes from Galagoides demidoff, assembly GCA_963574575.1. Taxonomy (NCBI): domain Eukaryota; kingdom Metazoa; phylum Chordata; class Mammalia; order Primates; family Galagidae; genus Galagoides; species Galagoides demidoff. Next base: position 86,778 of record CAUYQV010012963.1, on the reverse strand, counting down.
AATGTGTTCTACATTTCTTGTTTTGTGGGGGCCAGCATATTTCTAGTTTCTTTTATATTTAGAGAAAAACAAAAAAGAATCTGAACGGAAAGGTCTGGGGTCCTTAGCAGGGTTCCTAGTTGATGAGCCCTGAGCTCCACTGTTTATCTCTCCAGCCGAGCGAGTCTTTTGTGCTCTTTGCTTAACGTTTTATTCCCTAGTTTACTACGCATTGCTTGGGTTCCCAATAACTTGCCCTCAGCGTATGCGGTTTAAAAATCAGTAAACACCTCAAAAGGAAACTGCAGGCAGAATAGCACAGCCACTTCCCTATACAGCAGTTTTCTTTTCTGCAAGATTTTGACTCCTCGAATCATGGTTGCTCCGGCAGCCTTGAGCTCTAATTTTTGTCTGCAGAGCCCACAGGGACTGCCACAGGCTCTAGACTGTTGCTTTCTGTTTGACATTTATGTCCAGCGTAGTGAATGAGCAAATGCCCCCAGAGGTAATGTAAATCTCACATTAATCTCTCTGTTTCCATCGCTGCAGAAACTGTGTCCATCAAGATCAGGCTGCCTTGATTGCTTTCTAATGTCTGCAAACTGATTTTTTAAATATTTTTAGTCTAGTTTTTAAATTTTCTGTTAGTGGGGTGGCTAGTCTGATATAGTCTATTCACTCATAGAAGCAGAAGTGCCTACAACAAAGTTTAAATGTCCCCTGCTATTGGAGCATAGGTGCTCTCCTCCGTCCCCCGCCCCCACACATACACACCTACGAGTTAATTACTGTGCATTTACCATTTGATATTAAGCGATAGACTCAAGACAAATTGGTTCAAGCCTACAGGATACTTGGGACTTCTGGGAAACTAATCACTAAATACTCAATGCAGAGCTAAGACTGTCATGTCAAAGTCATCTACTGCAAGGACTCTGTGATCTACTCTTTAAATATTTGTTTCCCCTTGTGAATTTCCTTTATTCTTCAACTTTTTAAGTCCAGATTTCTCTTTTATATTCTGGATAATTATAATACAGGGAAAAGGTTTATTTACCCCACCATTCTTCAGGCTGGAAAGTTCAAGATTGGGCATCTGGTAAGAGCTCAGGCCATACTCGCCCACTTAAGTCTGAAGGTGAAGGGGAACAGGAATGTGCAGAAGTCACACGGCAGAGAGCAGGAGAGGTGGGCAGATGCTAATCCTTTTCTGACAACCCGCACTCACAGGAGCTAAAAGGGTAAAAACTTAGTACCATGAGGACAGCACCAAGACTTTTATGAGGCATGCCCCCTATGACCCAGGCACCTCTAGTTTGGTCCCACCTCCAACACTGGGACCAAATTTCAACATGAGGTTGGAGGACAAATATTCAAACCATAGCACCCCCTAAATTCTCTTGGTTAAAAGTTGGAGGTGGAGTCCTAGTCCATTAACCTTGTATCTATCATTCAACACCTATTGCCAAACAATTTTGTACCTATTTTTAAAAAGAGATACTTTTCAGTGTTGCCAAAATGTTGGAAGCATGCCCATTCAGCTACTTTAATCAGCACCCACACGCTCTGAGGCCGTGGTTCTCAACCTTCCTAAAGCCGCAATGTAGTCTCATTGTTAAAAGGGGTCACGACCCACAGGTTGAAAACCTCTGCTCTGAGGAGTCTCCTTGTTTTAATAAATTAATCATGCATGAGCCTATCTGATGACCATTCTTCCATCCCTTTTCCCAGGCAGAGGCTGTCAAAAAAAATGCATACACATGTTAAGCAATGTTATCTATGTATCTTCAAAGTCGAATTGAAATTACCACTACTAGTGAAGTGTACACAGGCGTGCTATTCACATCCAATTTACCTGCAATTCGTACACTTTTCAAATGATCAATTTTACTTTCAATGAGGTCTCTTAAGATGCGTATACATTAAAATGTGTACACAGATTTTTTTGACACCTCCTGTTTATAACAGTACTTGAGCAGTTTTCTTCTCTCCTTTATCACCAATTTTATATCACTATCGGATTATTCCATTGGAATATAAATAAATGCTTATATATATTCTCTCCTGTCAAAAAAATTAATATGCAAAACGAGTGGGAAAACTTTAAAGATCTCTTTTTCCCTTCTCTTTAGATGAGGCACTCCTTACAACATACTACCGGAAAGCACTGTCTTACACACATTCTCTCATTTTCTCTAGAATCTACTTCAATGAGAATTTTCCTTCTCTAATACACTTATACCGTCCACATCAGGGCCACTAGTAATCATGTCTAATGACTAATAAATGCAGTGATCATTTAATTTGATCTATCAGCAGCTTTAGACCAGTCCTATTTTAGACACATCTTCACTTGCTTCTAGGGCACTTCAGTATCTGGCTTCTTTCCTAATATAATCCTGGCCTTTTTTTTTTTTTTCCTTAGTCCATTTTATTCTTCTTCCTTAGGTCCCTCACCTAGAAATATTGAGGTACACTGGAGCTCAATCATTGGAATTACTTTTTAATCCATACCCTTTCCATACGTGATCTTCAGTCTCATTGTTTCAGATCAATATTCTGAAGACGTCTACCCTCCACCTCTCCTATGATAACCACTCTCCTATGTTCAACTGCCAGCCGATATTTCTTCTTTTATGTCTAATTAGCATCTCAAACTCAACATGTACTAAAGTCTGATTTTTATTTCTTCCTCCCAACCTGCTTCACTAGAGTCATCCCTAATTCCCTGCAGGGATAATGGCAAGTACATTCTTCCACTTTCTCAGGGAAGCACCTTGATATTATTTATACCTCACTCTCTGACATCATACTATCCCAAAGAAAATCTTACTGTCTCCATTTTTAAAATATATTTAAAATTTGACCATTTACTGCCACTCCTACTGCCAATCCTCTGGTCCAAGCCGTTACTACCTGTCCTCTAAATTATGGAATAGTCTTGTCATCAGTACCCCAACTCTACTCCTGCAGCCCTCTGCTATGTTCTAGTAGAATAACTGGGTGATTTTTATTAAAAAGGTACCTTACATCATGTCATAATTTTATGTGTCAAGTTCACTGGGTTAAGAGACACCCAGTCAGCTAGTTGGCACGTTGTTTCTGGGTGTGTCTGTGAGGGCGTTTCTAGAAGAGATTAGCATTTGAATCAGTAGACTGAGCAGACATCACTCACCAGTGTGGGCCAGCGCCATCCAATCTTTGTGGGAGTCCCTTACAATAAAAAGGTGAAGAAGGCTGAACCCAATATTCTCTCTATGTCTCTCTATTTTCTTAAGCTGTGACTTTTTATGCTCCAGGGCCTCGAGACTCCAACATTTTTGCCCAGTCCACCCCCTTCAGCCTCAGACTGAGAGTTACACTGGGTCCCCGGATTCTCAGGTCTTCATACTCAGATTGAATTACACCCTCAGATTTCCTATTTAACCTGCAGGCAGCATATTATAGGATTCCTAACTCTTTATAGTCACATGAGCTAATTTCCATAACAATCTTTTACCTACCTGCCTCTCATCTATCCTACTGGTTTTGTTTCTTTGGAGAACCCTGGGTATTACACATAGCATTAGGTTAAAGCCAAAGGCTTTACTATGTCCTATATCATCCTGCCCCCCTCCCCAAATCCTCTTTCACCTTTACCACCAACTGCTCTTCCCCTTATTGGTACACCTGGTAGCCTGTCTCTTTTGTTTTTTCTTGTTTATATAAGGAATGTAGTAGCATTAGCACCTTGATTCTGCCTGTTCCCTCTGCCTGGAAATACCCTTTCCCCAAATATCTGCAATGCCATCTTCTTTATTCAGTTTTCATATGAGTAAGGCCCTCCTCAACACTGTATGAAATTACAGTCACACCCTAACAATTCATAATATTCTTTCTCTGGATTGCTAATATATATATAACGTGCAGAGTTGCTATATATATCAACTGTCTCTCTATATACAGACACTTACACACACGTGTACTTACACATACATACATACACAAACACTTGGGGTATCAAAAAATGTATAAATATTTCAAGAGATCATGTTGAAAGTAAAATCAATCATTCCCCCAAAATGTACAAATTTCATGTAAAATGTATGCACTTCATGCACACACGCATGTGCACGCTCACACCCATATATACACATATGACAAAAATGTATTTTCTCACAGTTTTGGCGACTGAAAGTTTGCGATCAGGGTTCCAGCACTGTTGAAACGTTCAGCTCTGGCGCGCATCTCTCTCTGGTTTGCAGATAGCCCTGTTCTTGCTGTGCATTCCCACGGCCTTTCCTTGGTTTATTTCTATGGAAGGAAAGAGCTTTCTCTCTTTCTCTTTTTATAAGGCCTAAGTCCCATAGGATTGGACCGGGATCCCACCCTTGTGATCTCATCTAACCTCATCTCCTTAAAAGCTTTCTTCAAAACAGTCACTTTAGGAGTTTGGAATTCAATGTATACATTTAGCTCAGACACAATTCAGTCCATAGTGATCATGTAATTTGTATATAAATTAATCTGTTCATTCTGATGTTTTTTGCATCTTTTCTGTAGTGTAAACTTTGTGGTGTCCTGCATGTTTATTTGTTTAATTCACTGCTGTATTCTCATTACTAAGGTACAAAGAGTTCAAACATATGTATGTAAATGTAAACACAGACCAAATTTCCAAACCACAGTTTGTTAATATGCTTCTAAATCAAGAAATAGCTATATTGTATTTCAGCGTAGTTTCAATCTTAGGTGTTGATACTAAGAAAATAAATTTTTTTATATACAGCATTACTTATAAGAACCAGGATTAAACACAGTCTGGGAAGCCACATCTAGCTGATTAGTTCAATAAAGTCTAACAATGTACCATAGAATATTATGTGTCACTTAAAAAGATCATGCAAAGGAATATTAAATTTCATAGGTTGTTTGCAATATACATTTAGGTGAGAAAACTTTAAAAGTATAAAAGTTCTGCTCATTCATGTGTATATCAAAATGAAAGAGAAATACTCTACTACAGAGACCGTGGCTTCTCAGGTTAGCTATTATTGACAAAATATATTTTGGGGAAGCATTTTTTACATTTTTCTAAAGTTTCACAAAAATATACTGACTGTGTAATCATAACACTTATTTAATGATTTTATGTAAGAATTAGAATGTAATTTATTAGAAATAAAATTAAAAAATATTACTAAACATTGCATTTAGAATACCTCTGCACTAAAATTTAAAGTCAAGGTATTTTATGGGTAAATGTTTAAAAATTACTTTTATGGATAAGAAAGCTCTAAGAATGTTACCACAGGAAATAAATACTGGACTCAGACAAACTATTAAGTCGATCTGTGTTTATCTGAAATGTAGTGAATGCTCTCAGTTTGAGAGAAGATTCTAAAATATTGCTGCACACAAAAATTTTTATACAAAATATATATAAAACAGGATTACACTATTGGGATATTAAAAGTTTATACAATCAGAGGTACAGATGTTGTAGTTTGGCTATTTAGACAGAAACAAACTGCAGGCATTCTGACCCAAACTCTCCCTAGAATCAGTTTATAATGATATTCCGTTCTATTTGTTACCTATGCTTGAATTGAATACCAAATTGGCTGAAAAAATTCCATGACAACATAAAAGAAAACCTGAGTAAATGAAATGGATGTCATGTCCTTGGAGTAAAAGACCCAGTACTGTAAAGATGCCAAGTCTTCCCAAATTAATACACAACTTCAATGAAAATCCATCTAAAATCTGTTTTAATTTGTTTGCTTTTGTGGTTTTGGTTTCCTATAACTTGACATACTGATTCTGAATTTCATCTGAGAGATTAAGTGTGTGGAATAGCCCAGGAAATAATGAGGAAATAGAAGAAGTATAGAAATAGACTGTCACCATAAATCTTTATTAATGGAAAAGGTGGTGTTGATAGAGGAACAGGCAAATATTCTAGATCAATGGAAAGCATAGAGAATATGTGTGTGTGAGAATTTATCATGTAATAAAGGAGACATTTTAAATCAAGGAGGAAATGTTTCATTATTCATGAAATGGCTACCTGTTTGGAAACAAAAAATATGTCTTCTGCATAACACTAAGCACAAAAATAAATTTCTTTAAGATTATATATGGAAATAAACTATTATGTATCAAAGAAAATATGGTAGAATATTCACCTAATTTTTGAGAAGAGAAAACATATTTAAATATTTCATAAAACCCAAGTAAAATTAAATATATAAAGGAAATAGACAATATTTCTAAATGGTTATGCTCTATAAAACTCCATAAGCAAACTTAAAATAGGCTAAGAATTTAGGTGAACTATTGTAAAACAACTGTTAGCAGCTAAGAAATTTATGATATTTATAATAATTTTATAATTATAATAAATTACAACTATACAATGATTTTGAAGAGATACTTATGCACTGTTAAAAACTCTGAGTATTGTGACAGCCGTCCTATTGCCTGCTGTGGCACACCACCCCAACAGGAGAGAAATTATTCCTCCAAGTCTTCTTGGGAGTGTTGGCAACAAAAAGACTTCTTTGGAGAAACTGTATGGCGCATGTAGAACTTTCTTTGTTGAAGTTTTGCTCCCTTCCTTCAGAGCATCTTGCATCCAGGGCATTGGCATAAAGGCCTGCCTCCCTCACCCCAACTCAGGAAAAATGTGAAGGAGCATTTTGGTCTCAGAGTTTGACATGAAGTTACCTGAAGCCACTTGATACTTTGGCACAGACCAACCTTTTTCTTTATCCCATCTGGCTCCCTTCCCTGTTATAGCAGTCACATGGATAATGATCAATCCTAAACCAACACTCTGGGAAACTGACCTGTAATTGACCCTTTAATTCATTAATTCCAGCTAGATAGTAACCCTGTTACAGGGGGGAAAATGTACAGGTTCACTGAGGAATTACTTGCAATATCCAAAATTAAAAAAATACACTTAAATATTCTGATATATACATAGGTCCACATATATATGTATACATCCAAGTATGCATATGCCATTGTAACTGTATCATATGTATAACATAACAAAACTTGTTTTCAAATGATTTGTTTTAAGACAGCAAATTTTTCTGTTAGAGTGCTAAGTGGAACAATAAGTTTTAGAGCAGTAAAAATACTATACCCTAATGGTAGATGCATGCCATTAAATATTTCCCCAAACCCATAGAATGCACAGCACCCAGAATGAGCCCTAATATATCCTATGATCTCTAACTGATAAAAATGTATCAATGTAGGATCATCAACCGTAACAAATGTACTACTCTGGCAGGTGATGTTAGTAATGAGGGAGCCTGTACATTTAAGGGGAAAGGGGTATTTAGGGAATCACAGTACCAGCTACTGAAATTTGCTGAATCACTAAAACGTCCCTAAAAACTACTAGTCTGTTAAATAGACAAATTAATTAACTATATTTTAAAAAGTAAATAATAAAAGAATTTGTGTACTTATTTGATTCTTAGTATATAAACTTACACACAGCAATAAAGACAAGAAATAAATATATAGTAATTTTTTTCTTTCTATGCTTCTAAATTTTCTATGTCTTCAGAAATGTCATATGATAATAGGAAATATATGTTCACTTTTAATAAATTCTTAAAATGTTCACAAAGAAATATAATTTTTATTACCTCAAATTTATAAAAAAATATTTAAAACCTTGTACAAATTTGAGACCCATTAGAGCAAATCGTGTCCTGGTTCACATAATATACTACGAACAGAAGATTTAAGAATCCAATTTAATTGGGTCACTTCGGATCCAATAGTCTTCCAGTTCAATATGACTTGCTCCTCATAAAATGTACAATTATAATATATCCCAAATGATTTATTTTGTATACTGCATAAACACACATACCCACACACAAGGTACCAAAAATGTATCCACAATTTAAGAAATAAAAAACTGTTTATAGAATTGTAATACTCAAGTCACATTTGACTTCTGCAATTGCAAGAGACATAAGATACGATATACAAAATAAAAGTTATCAGTGTATATTGAGCATATATACCATCTGGCAGCAAGGAGCTAAAATTAGCTCAGCTCCCCACAGTGGCACTGCGGGCTGGGAGCTTCTCCATTGGGAATTCTGTCCCAGAGCACAAGCTTCCCCTGAGGGCAGTTGTGTTCTGCAAACACACTGTGGCTGGGACACATCCTATATCCCCTTTTCAGTTCTCTTACTGGCTCCCTCACCTTCTGAGAAGAGTTTTCATATCTCCCCTCTGTTTTCCCTTGCAACATGAGTGAGACCTGGGGGTACAGCATCTGACCTGCAGGCCTGTCCCCAGGTGCTCAAAGATCAATCCCGGACCATGCTAGTGAGAATTGCGCTGCTGGTCTGGAATTGGCTATGATGTTCGATGTCATTCTGTTTCTGGCTGTGCTCTGCTCTGATCAGCAGCTGAGTAAGCAGCACCAGGGAGACCAGGTGAGTAGGGAGCTCACGGTCTGACCACTTCTTAGTCGGCTGTAAGTCTTTAAGAGGAAAAGTGATTCCACTCTGGTGGGCTAGAAGTACCAACAGAGGGGATGAGGAAGAAAATGGTCTGAATGAAGGAGAGTTGGATCTCTAGTCCTCTTTCTCCTCCTTTCTGGAAGCCAGACCACCTGGAATGTTCAGGCTCCAGGGTCACACAGATACCTCAAGACCCTCAACCCCTGTGATTCCCACAGTTTGGGTTGGAGCTGTGAAATGTTGGTGTCTTACATTTGCTTATTCTTAATAAGCAAAAGGAAAACATAGGGGTGGGAACCCCTGGGGAAGACAAAGGCATACAGCTGGTGGATAATCAATATGGTGCCTGCCAACTAGGCTCAGGTCTGTGGTGATGGGCAGCAGCCCACAGGGGCTGACAGCTGGTGTTTTGTCCTTAAGAAGCTCCCAGTTCACTGCTGGCAGCAGCTTTTGGGTTCATGAGAGTAGAAAGTCTCCAGCAGCTCAGGAGTCTGATGACTGCCAAAGATGTGAGGGAGAGAGATACAAACCACTCCATCTACCTTTTTTTCTGGACTTCAAGTCTCTCAGGGCTTGACATCTACCCATATAATGCTGCTTCTTGTACTATTCCCCAGCTTCTTCCCACATAATTTCTTATAGGTTCTAGTACTTTCTCCCTTGAATTACACCTCATCTATGTTTCTCTCTCCTTCCCTCCCTCCCTCCCTCTCTTTCCTTCCTTTCATCTTTCTTTTTCTTCCTCCATTTTTTCCTTTCTTCCCCCTACCTTCTTTCCTTTTTCCCTCCCTCCCTCTCTTTTTTCTCTCCCTCCTCCCCCCCCTTTTCTCATTTGAAACTTTTCCTTTTAACTCAGCCATCTGACACCTGATGTCTCTGGTCAGCCATTTGGTCTTTCCTCCATTGCACTTTATCATTTTGAACTCTTCTGTAAGAAAGAGTCAGTCATCCTCTGCCGTTAAGTCATTTCTTTACATCAGCTTGGCCATGTGAATATTCGTTTTATTTTATGAACTATTATTTTACTGTGCTATAATTCAAAATTATCTTTGATTTTTTTTTTTTTTTTTTTGCTAATCAAATTGTTCCAGTTTGGACATTGGGGGCTCTTTTAGATTGACTTTTGTATTCTTTAAACATGACTCATTTTTTTTTTCATTGAAACTTCCTTAATTTCTACAACCAGAAAATGTTCCAGGCTTAACTTTTTTGTGTGTGAGATTGTGTGTGGGTGTATGAAAGAGAGAGATATCTCTGGAATAAACTACTTCTCCATGGACACTTTCTTCCTTTTATGAGAATACTATTTAAAAATCAAGATCTGATCTTTCTACTGAGCTGTCACTGTTTGTAGGCTGCCCAGAAGACACAGTTCGTAAAATTATCTTATGTATGTAAACTCATCTATGTATACACATCTGTATTTATCTCTGTGTGTTTATTTCTGATGCTTCTATATCCACCCAGGACCTAATTATGACTTCTGCCTTTAACAATGTTCCTTAATTATAACATATTACTTTCCTATTCAATCCAAATATAGATGAAAGAGACTTTCAGATTTGCTAACCCATACCTTCGTGTGAAGTAACATTATCAATTAGAATACAGAGTTTGTGTACAGTATTTTTTATTGGTTTTAGCCTTACAATATCCAGTCAAATCAGCTTCAAAGTTCTTTAGACCAGCTCCTGTCATTTTCAACCATTAAATAATTATGCCAGTCATTTGTAGTAAAGTAAAATACATTTGTTAGTGTATAAATTCCATCATGAATTTCTTCTTCATTCTGGTGAATTTTTCATTTGCATATGGTAAAATTCTCTTTCTTTGTGCACATTTTTATGGATTTGGGAAAATGAATAGTTTTATCCACAATCATAATTCCTTACAGAAGTTTCATCACCTCTAAAGTTGCCTTATAATTCACTCATGCCCCCCAAACCCTGATAACCAATAATTTTGTTTGTGTTTCAAAAAATGTCATATAAATAGAATAATCATAAAACATGTATGCTGAAGTCTTATTTCTCTCACTCATCAAAATACATTTATCAATTAATCTATTTAATAGATACTAAATTAATATATTTAATAGATAAGTTATTAACAAATACAAAATAAATTAGTAACCCATTTATTAATAAATAAATAATTAAATGATACTATTTATTAATCTAAGAATGTCTAAGTTCTTTCAAGTTTGCGGTTTGGGTTGAATTTAGATGGGCAAAATAACAAAGGGTAAACTGCTAAGTTATATGGTAAGCATGTGTGTAACATATAAGAAACAGCCCAACTATTCTCTCCAAGTGGCTATAAGTTCCCAGCACCAACATTTGAAAGTTGCCATTGCTCTGGGTATTCACTAGATCTTAGTACTGTCACTCATGCGACTGTTTGCTTAGTTGGATTTTGTCAATCTCACGGCTTTGTGGTTGTATCACAGTTACCCCCACAAAATTAAAGGGTAGTTTTAATTTGCATTGTCTAACTGTTAGTAACATTGTATATCTTTTCCAATACTCACATGTCATATTTATAGTTTCTTTGGTAAAATGCTTTTAGATTCCTTGCCATTTTTTATTGCAGTGTTTCTTATTGTGGAGGTTTGAGAACTATTTATATATCCTGGATTGAGTCATCTATCAGATACATGCTTTTCAAATATTTTCGCCTATCCTTTTTTCACATTCTCTAACAAGTATATATAGTAGAACAAATATCTTAAATTGAATATTGTCCAACTTATCTTTTTTTTTCTATTATGGATTGTCCTTTTGCTTTTGTACATAAAAACTCTGATAAACTCAAGATCACACAGATACTCTGATTTCTTCAAGGGGTTTTGTAGACTCTAAAACATTTTTTGCTTGTTAGACAACCATTTGAAGTGCTTTCTTTTTTTTTTTTTTAAGTATAAGGCCTATTTAAAGGTTTTGGTTTGCTTTGCTTTGCATATGGATGTCCAACTGTTTCATTACCATATGTTGAAAAGTCTATCCTTTGTTTTGACTCTTGTATCTTCTGCCAGGATCCATGAAACTGTGACAGACAAACGTGTTAACCTACAAGTAGGGCAGAAATCTTAAACCCTCATCATTTTTGACAACAAAGAGTTTTTATGCCTTGAGATGGACCTGTCAGTCTTTGTGCTACGCCTCCAGTGAATGGCATTGAGTTGATCTAATTAGGAATTGAACTGGGTTTTAGCTTTGTTGTGTTGAATTCTTTAGGGGACAGTGGTTCTCAACCTTCCTAATGCCATGGCCCTTTAATACAGTTCTTGTGGGTCGCCACTCACAGGTTGAGAACCGCTGCTTTAAGGATTATTTTTAAGTGTGAACATTGATTTGTCAGGTTTCTCACCCCCCAATATTTGCTCCAAACTTCAGGTCTTCCCTTTGTGCTGTACCTGAGAGATGGTCTGTACCCTTCAGGTAACTCTTTATTCATTGGTTGCTTGTTAACCTGACAGCGAGGGTTGAAACATTCTATGTATTTCTTATAAAGTTTAACTATTGAGGGGACAGAGTTAAGAAATTGGGATATTTCTTCCTCAATGTTCCTCCTCTCCCAAGTGCAGTTTTAAATCCCAAACTTATTTCCCTGGGGTAGAAGGTTCATGGCGTGTTCCTTTTTTCCAGCTTCACTGAGTTTTCACCAGGCCTAAGGATAACTCGCCATCTTTATCCTACAAATCATAGCTTTGGTTCCTTAGGGGAATAAGGGAGAATGCCCCCAGAGTCTTGTCCTGTTCCCTTTGTAATTTCTGTTCTTCTCTTCTCTGTTTTCCTCTCCTCTGGTTCTCCTTCCCTGAACCACAATTTCTCTAGATTATCCTGACTTTTGTAAGCTCTAGCTGGAGTTTGCATATGTCATGACTCCAGTAATTTGCCAGTCACCTTAACTGAACCCTCTTTCTAGGAATTCAGGAGTAGCTTGTCCAGATAAGCTGGTTTTCAGATTTTATCTCATATTTACAGATAAATGTCTCTCCTAAGATTCTCGGCCCTTGCACCTCCATGCTCTGATGTGCTAAGAAAAAAAAGAAAAGAAAGAAAAAAAGGAGAGTAATTTCCTATTTCTCTGACTTTTGATGTTGTAAGGTCAAAAATGACGATCTTTCCAGCTCCCTGTATCCCTAAACAAAATCTCAGATTCAACTGAATTTTTTTACACTGATTGCATTTGTTAGGTAAAGTCCCTGTTAGAATTGAGTCTTGCCCCCTTTATAGTGTGATAAATTTTAAAATTTTGATTGCTAAAAGTTACTGGACATTTTTAACCCTTTTATTTTGTGAGACTCTCAATAATAATTTAGAATTTTAATATCTAATATCTAATATTTTTTCTTAATAATTTAGTAATTAGCTGGAGCTCTATTGATTAAATCAAATAAGTAAACATCTGACCTCTAAATACTACTTGAAGCATCACAGCTTCCAGCAGTTTGCTTAATATTCTCAATGTCTGGATTAGTAAAGTAGTAATAAAAAATTTTCCACCTAATTTTGTAAATATAGTGAATAATTAAGAACTAAGAGTGTTTTGATATTTTCAAAAGATAATTTTTAAAAGTTTATATAAAAATAATTATTTTTCCTACTGATTATTAACTTCTTTCCAGGGTAGCTTTAGGTAGTTTAAATGATTTATGGTTATCTAAACTAGAAAAGAAAAACCAAGGATATAGAATAGGTTCTACTAACAAACCAGTAAAATAACAGCAATAAAAATGTTAACTTTTTAAAAATAAAATTATTTATCAATCATTTCACAGATTCATTACATGCAAGTATCTTTTCCCATTGTATAGAGAACTCTAATTAATAACAAAAAAGAACAAACAATCTTATCTATCACTGGGCAAGAGATATGAACAGAAACTTCTCTGACGAAGACAGAAAAATGGTCAACAAACACATGAGAATTTCTCATCATCCCTAATCATCAGAGAAGTGCAAATCAAAACCACACTGAGATGTCAACTAGTTCCAGTGGGAAAAGCAACAGCACAAAGTCCCAAAGCTGTAGATACTGGCACAGATGTGAAAATAAGGGAACACTTTTTTGTTGTTGTTGTTGAGACAGAGTCTCAAGCTATTGACCTGGGTAGAGTGCTGTGGCATCACAGCTCACAGCAACCTCCAACTCCTGGACTCAAGCAATTCTCTTGCCTCATCCTCCCATGTAGCTGGGACTACAGGTGCCTGCCACAACACCCTGCTATTTTTTTGGTTGTAGTTGTCGTTGTTGTTTGGCAGGCCTGGGCTGGATTCTAACCTGCCAGCTCTGGTGTATATGGCCAGTGCCTTAGCTGTTTGAGCCACAGGTGCCAAGCCAACAAGGGAAAATTTTTACACTTTTGGCGGGATTGCAAACTAATACAACCTCTTTGAAAATAAGTATGGAGAATCCTCAAAGAATTCAAAACGGATCTTCCATTTGATCCTATAATCCCATTACTAGGTATCTACCCAGAAGAAAAAATGTAATTTTATCATGAAGACATTTGCACTACAATGTTTATAACATATCAATTTACAATCACCAAGATGTTGAAACAACATGCCCATCAACCCATGACTGGATTAATAAACTATGGTATATATACCATATACTTTTCAGCCACAAAAACAAATGGAAACTTTACTTCTTTTATATTAACCTGGATAGAGTTGGAGAACATTCTCTTTAGTAAAGTAACATAAGAATGTAAAAGCTAGTATCCAATGTATTCATTACTAATATGAAACCATTAGATGAAGTAATATACACCCACCCAAGAGAAAAACTCAATTCAAATTGGGGCTAGAGGAAGGAGGAAAAGGGGAGGAAGGAGGGGGCTTGGTGAGCTCTCACCTAATGGGCACATGTAAGGGTATATGGCACACCTCCTGGATGAGGGGCACAACTACAGCAGGGACTTTACCTAACAAATGCAAACATTATAACTTAATAATTTGTACCCTCATATTAATCTAAAATTGTAAAAGTAAGTACAAATAAAAATAAATAAATAAAAATTATTTCTGGCCCTTAAGGAACATTTACAATTGAAAATTCGAAAAATGATTCTAAAATTAAGGGACAGGAGTTTTAATGTAGAATATAAGCTACAAGCAAAATTAAGCAACAAAAGTTAGGGGATTTCTTATGACCTAAAATCCCCAATTTCATTGGGAGAACAACAAGACTTCCTTTCATCTCACACTTCCATATTTATTTCATGGGCTCCATTTTTATTAGACCAACTATGACATATTAATGACAGCTATAAGATAAAGCAGGACTGTCAAAGTTGTAAAGAAGCTGACTAAACAAAAATGTTAAAAGTATTTGTCAGCAAAGGCTGAGAGGACTTAAAAAATCATTAGAAGAGAAACCTAAAGATATGTAGGAGGATAATGATAGTTAAAATTTAATCCTGGATAATAATGCAAAGGTTAGAAGTCATATACGGTAACTTGCAGTATATAATTTTAATGTTTCATTACTGTGATGGAAAGGATGTGACATAAAGATTGATTAGCTGCAGGTCACCCCATCAACTCTTCTATCTAAGTGGATAAATCTTTCTGGGCAGATATGGAAGCAGCTTACTCGACTCTGACCTATTATGGTGAGAAAAACTGTCTTGTACCAGATGTGTTTGATCCCGCTTATTACTGTGACCTAGAAATACTTTGATCTTACCAAACTTTAACTTTGAAAATTAGAAATGATGTGAAACCAAAAACCATTATAGAGAATAAATTTCAAAGGCCTAGATACTGAAACCTGAAGAATTATTCTTATAGACACCTATAAACTAATTTGTTCCTCACAATTAAAGCAATGAATTGCTCTTATGAATGCAGACTGCTGATCTTAGATTATTTTATGACTGTGAAGTATTTTTTTAAAAGGAATATTTACGTAACAAATTGTTTATACCACCACTTTCTACCTAGGAAACATCTCAATCTCGATAATCAAGATGTGTAAAGAATCTGTATCTAGTATTTTTCCTGGTTCAATTTTACCTGATTTTCTTCAACAAACCATACTGCAAATGATTCTGCATACCTTTTAACTATCCCTTAGAATTCTGCATGGATTTTTTTTTATATTATGCTCTATTTTTATAAAACAATAAGTATATCAATAAATTCATTATCCCAGAGCAGTAATAAGCTTAAAATGGTGCTGTATTTCCTTAACTTTCCAATCAACAACCACTTGCGTTTTTTTTCAATTCTACCTTTTGATATTTACCAACAGTTACATAATTGTGTTAAATTTCTTGATCATAAAATGTGTTCATTGACTTCATGTTCTGACGATGATTTTAGCTGTTTAAGATCTCCACGTTAGCCCTTTCCTACTCCTCATCTTCCTGATATAGTAAAATTAGATTGTCAGTTAAATCATTAGTTAACATAGAAGTGTTTAATCACCATGAAAATATTGCTTGCTTATTTTTGTTATGCCCCATAAAGCAGAATCATTACCTTAGCTTTTCTCATTTTTTATATATTCAACCTACTACTTTTGAGTGAACTTACACTTTTTTTTATTATTTTTCCTTTGCTTTTGTACTTTCATGGAATCCTTCTTCACTATATTAAAACATTATCCGTGAAAAAGCCAACTCAGATTAATCTCTCCATTCTCTCAAAGCCGTAAAGCATAACCTATTATTTAGATGTACCTCTCATTTGGTACTCAAAAGAGCTGGCGTAAATTATTTACAATGTCTAAATTGTTTATATTTATCAGGCAAACTGAAAATGAGGGCCATATTCTTACTGTGATAGTTTTTCTAGTCCTGTGTATAGCACAACAGTTGGCTAACTTGAATTTTTATCTCTGTTGTCCCATGATCAGCACTTCTATTCCTCCAAATGCTTTTAGGATTATTATTTAAAACATAAGAAGTCATTCAGAGAACACCATAATGTTCTACATAAAGACAAAAATGTAGATGAATAGTTAAAGATATTGTTAAACAATTTTGAAAAATAAATTTTCAAAAATAAACTTTTAGATATGTTCGCAAAACTAAGATTTTAAATGTTTGATAGAGAAAACATGTCATTTAATTTAATTTGAGTTTTTCTAATTTATTTGTTATTAAGGAGATGAGATGGTTGTATTTTGATATTTTCATTGTTGCCTTTGTCACTTTCTTTTTGACACTTTTAATGGCATATCTCTTTCTTGTAGAAATGGGTATTTTAATCCCCACGCACTGAAATTATCTGTTCATCCTTTTTAATAAGGACACATTGTTTCCAGAAGATCAAATTTATTTTTATAAAGAGATATAAATCAATGAAAATGCCTATATTTTTACACTACATATATGCACAATTTTAAAAAGTACAATCACTGCTATTAGCTTCAATGGTGGCTTCTGTTCAGATATTGTGATATTTTAACAAGGTGATAAAACTTGTATAATTAACATTGTAAAGTTGGTTTTCATTGGATCAAAGCTAGTTTGATTCTGAGATGTTCTAAATCTAAAATCTAAATGGATCTATAAAAATTCTGACTTTGTGTAAATCTGAATATAGTTAGGTTTTATACATTAATAGTAAAATCATGTAAATTAAGGTGAAAACACTAGAGTAAGTTATGTATATATTGACTTAGCTCCATATAAAGTATATGAACTATATACAATTTTACTCATACCTTAAATATATGGAGCTCTTATAACACACAAGACATTACCTTATACAATCCTTTCAATATACCTGGTAAATAGGACCATATTATTAACCTTCAGACCAGGACAATTTGGAAAGTGAAAATGAAGGCTATGTATTTATTTATTATTATTTTACATAAACATGTATTTATTAGCTTTCCACTTTTTGCCTTCACAAAATTAAAAAAGGCTTAAAATTTATTAACAATAACAATGTTTAAGATAAGGACTAGAAACAAAATGAGTATTTATAATTATTCTGTGACAACAGGAAAACCCAGGATGAATAGTTACCCCCCTCCTTACAAATACCTCCTAGAATTATTTTTTCTGCAATTAAATTAAATGAGGAAACCAAAATTTAGACATACAAAGGAACTTATTCAAGGTAAACATCTATTAAGCATATTAGATGGAATTCAATTTTAGGACACATAATGAGAGAGACTAATGTTATAACAAGTGAAGAAATTATACGTTTCAGAACAGAAGTCACAGCATGTCAGAATTGATTAAATGCACATGTGTCTTTTAATTTTGAAAGACACACATCTGAAAAGTTACACAAGAGAACAGCCAACAGTGGTTATTACCCGAAGAGAATAGATGGCTGGAAATTAGGAAGTTTCTACTTCTTTAGGTTTCTACTGTTAGTTACCACCCAACCCACCCCCATTATCTCCTGACTCAGCCAATGAGCATGTGCTACCATATTTAGAGAAAATATGTCACCGTTGTTTAAATTTTAACTTTATTTTTATAAAATATAGATAAACGTTAACTTGAGTAAAAGTATTACACACATAAAATCAATTTGAACACATAAATGACATCCTGCCTGGTAAGTATTAATAAGATTATATTGATTTCAGATTTATCATAACTTGAGCTCATATTCTGAATTTTAAATAAAAATCTCTAAAAAACATTTTAATTGTCTAATTAAGGCATTGAAAGTATATTCACATATTGGTGAGGATAAAAATAGGTTACATTAAATAATTTTAAAATGCAATTAATTAAATAATAGACCTTGCTTTTCAAATCCAATTGAGATTTTATCCTATTATTTTCCTGCTTTAGCAAGTTTTTAGTTTAGATAAATGAAATGATTAGTTTAGCAAATTATTAAGCTTATGTGCTTGTATAGAAACACAGAAAAATGTTCACAGTGATAAGCAGAAGTGAATCAAAGGCCTTTTTAAGTCAGACTTGATTTTCATAAATTCCATACCTCAGAGACTCATCTAAATTATTACTGACTCCTTGTTGCAAGTATAAAGTTTACGGTCCTGGAATTAAAGATTATAAGCATAAAGAAAATTCACATAAAATGTCATATCTCACATATTACCTACCTTTTCCATCAAATACAAACCCAAGATAAAAAATGCAACGACACAATTTTAGCTAGCTTACTTTTCTATGCTAGGAGAAGCACAATTCTTAAGGGGATAATTGCTTGAAAGGAATTATTGATAACTAGAGAGTTAAAGCTTCTTGTGGCTCTATAAAATTAAGACCAGTCACTCTTTTCCTACTACCTAGTAGCCATGTACCAAATACTTTGGTAACTAGAAGGTATCAGTTTGGAAGTGATAGATTAATAATACAGAAATTTTATGTATGTTTGTGCTTGTGAGATATGGGCTAGGAGGTGAGGATTGTTTTTTACTGACCATAGTCACTGATAGATGGACCCAGGGAGCTCAGTCTCCAAAAGGGACAGATCAGATTTTAAAACTAAAGTAATCCAAGAAGAATTGTAATTTTAAAGGACTAAATAAAGGGGCGGCACCTGTGGCTTAAAGGAGTCAGGTGCAGGCCCCATATGCCATATAGGTGGCGGGTCCAAACCTGGCCCCAGCCAAAAACTGCAAAAAAGAAAAAGAACAAAAGAGTAAAGGAAAAATTAATTTTTTAATGGATGGAAACACATAAACATATGTTAATCCAAATTTCAGAGCTTTTATTTATATATAAAACAACATAACTTGAAGTGGAATGTCAACAGTCAACATGCAATGCCCTCTTACCCTATAGCATGTACATTTTCAATTGTGGTATAGCAGCAAAGTGATAAGCGCATATTCTCCTAACACATATGGGAGCCAACAGGCCTTACCTGTGTAAAAAGCCTCAGCAAAGTTGAGTTTCATATGACAGTAGCACCATTCGGTACCTGTGCCTTAGTCAGTGATAGAGACTGTACGGATAACAGTCATGAGTAAAACTGATGATTCCCCAATGAAATTTCCATAGGAAGTTGGAAGAGATCTCTTGGAAGAATTATACTTTAAATTTTAATGTATGGAACCTAATTTGTTTTTTCTGACTATAACTTTTAGAAAATTAATTTTCCCCTAAGTGTTTAAAGTACTGCAACATAGGCTGTGCGAATGATTAATCCTAATTCTGTTGTATTCCGATGATAAAACCCATTTCAGTTGGTCAAAAATAAACTTTGTAGTTTTGGGAGGTTGTATCACATACTATTGGGATTGTTGCATAGCCAGGATGTGCCACAAAGTACATATAGATCAGGAGGGAGAAGACGAAGATAAAAAAAGAAGAAACAGCAGGAAAAAGGAGAAAAGGACAAGCAGGAGGGAACAGGAATGGAAGGCACAGAGAAAAGAAAGAGAAGAAATAGAATTCAGAATTTCTAAACATAGACGTGAAATTCTAAATCCAAGTAAATAGGCAATCTTAAGAAAATGACTTACTACCTCTAAGTTTCAATATATAAAACATGTAACATGTGAAAAACAACAGAGCCAATAATGTCTGCCAGGTCTGCAGATTTTTGAGAAAGATTAAGTCACAATTTCAGAGAGAAAGAACAAAATTCTGCTTTAGTTAAGGAAAATCAAAATGTAATTATAAGTCTTTGTAGTTGAGCTGCTGAACGGTACAGGCAGCTATGGATACTGATTGCGTTGGTTGAAATCTTGGTGTTAGTGAAATTGGAATTTCTTCTTCAGCAGGTCCTTGGTCTTGGGGTTTCGAAGAATGAATCCCCAGTGGTAAGATAGGATTTATTTTACAGAAAAAAATACAGAGAAAAAGCACCAGAGCTCCAAGTCAGTAAAAAATCTTTCTGCCTAGGTTCTGTGTCTAGGGTTATATAAAGTCACACGGGTCCTTTGTAGTACATTTGGCCAGGACTTGGTAACAAATGCGTGGATACAGTCCTTTCTGATAGGGACGGTGAATGAGCACATTAATGAACGGATACAGTCCAGTCCTGGAATTGTCCAGGCCTAGGAAACTTACATGAAATTGACCAGGTCAAGGAAAGGGGACTATCTTGTTCAGCCTCAAGTGCAAGGGGAGGGAGACAGAGGCTGGGACAGGGTCACCTCTGTGCTCCCTGAACTGGCAACCTGGAGGTGTCCCCCCAGCAGTTGTCGGGCCACTCCTGCCACAGGAGTCTCCTGAGCACTCCCCCCGCCCAAACCCACTGGTTCCTCTGCCGGCTGCTGTGGCACCAACACTCCCAGGGCTGAGATGGCAGGTACCGACAGGTCCTCCCCTCAGCTATGGCTAAGCTGACTGGGACACCATCGCCCGCCCTGTATCACTAGTACTTAAAAGCTGCAAACTTCTAGGCATGTTACCTTAAACTTTCTAAACTTCAATTTTATCCACTTTAAACTGGAGATAAAGATAACATTTGTTGTAAGTATTCATGATGAAAAACATGTAAATAAAATATATACAAACAAATAGAAATAAGGGGTGCAATTTGTTTTGTATTGGTATTTATGATTAAAGGAAAACATGAACAGAATAGTTGAAAAGAATGAACACAACCTAATAAGTTTTATTCATAAAAGTCTGAATGCCAATTACTTTGCAAAGTGATAGCTATTAATGACTTTTTAAATGTATAATTTAGTAGAATGAATTGCATCATTATTCTGGAAAAATAGAGCAGATATGATGGAAAACTATTTTGTGATTATTTTCCCATAGTTTTCTACTTTAAGGCTAAATATATGTGGTGTTTGAATCAGGTGGCTCTTTTTTGCCCGTGGGCCTATATAATCTTCCACTTAGCACAGTGTCAACTAGTTATCAAACTTAAATTATTACTGATTATTCACGATGGTGCTGAGGAAAGAATGTCTGAAAAATGATTCACAAATGGTTAAGAGAGAAAGAAGCAAGAAAGTTTGCAAAGAAGGAGAAAAGAAAAGAGCTGTGATTTACTGCACCTGATTATGTGGACGTTGAAAGTTGCTCTAGTAATTGGCATTTAATCTCTCTCAAAGGCACCTACTCTGGCTTGGAAATGCTGAACCGATACATAGGAAAGTAGTGGGGAGGATGCTGGCATCAGAGGCCTCATTTTCCTTCAATCTGTAATTGCAGTTTTATCTGTCGTGCTTCCAGACAGGAGAGCAACTGAGAGAGAAGTGAAGATAGACGGCCTCTTGATTTCTCCCTGCTGTGGCTAGATGATGATGGTACATTTTAGGGGGAAAACATGAATAATCTGATTTCAAAAAGTCCTCACCCAAATTTGATCCTAAGCTAAATATTTTTAAAAGTGACAGTTTTAGGTTAACTCTCATTTCTTTTGATTATGCCACCCTCTGCTCCAGTTTCTTGTTGAAATTTTAAAGGTCATACTCCAAAAAAAAAAGGCAGGTTATTTTGATATGCCTCGTCAAGATTAAAGTGAAAGTTGCAAGTAGTTTCATAGGAACTCCCGAGGGAGTAAAAGTATATCTTGTTTTAAATGCGGTATGTTTGAGGGAAATTTAAAAGTATTAGAATAAAAATTAATTTTTAAATCACATACAATTCTTATCTCTATCTCAAATTATCTGAAAGGTCTTTTAGCTTACTTAAAAATCCTATAATGGTTAGGAAATTAAAGGTAGAATCAAATGTAGGATAATTCAGAAAAAGAAACTTTCATATAACTGGGGGGGGGGGAATGATCATACTGAGACATTTTCTACAATTTTTTCATTTAACTGACTTCCTTACATAGTATGGGGCAGTCAATGAGCAGGAGGGCAGGTAAATAAATGATACAAGTAAAGTAATCAACTTTGGTTGCCATTTTTTTTCTGGCAATGATTACATGATTTTTTTTTAAAGAAGCTGCATGAAGTTCCGCGTTTAAGGACTGCAGTCATGTATTGAAAGTACAACTCATTTTATTTATATAACTGTGAAGAAGTATCATGATTAAATTGTGCTTAACAATGGCTTTCATAAAGTTGCTAATATTACTTTGTTCAAGTTGAGCTAAACTTTATGAGTATATTCATATTTTTGCACAAATAAGAGTTAAGATCAATTATCTCTCCTAGTTCTATTAGGTTCTCTCACATTCAAATGAAACACAAACTGTTTACAGCCACTATCTCCATCCCCCACTGATCAATACTTTATTTTTCCTTATTTTTAGTTGTCATGGAAAAGGAGCATTCCCTTTACTGTCAGCACTAGCCTGCTTCTATACAGCTAGATTCAGCAGGCTTCGTAGACCCTTAATTCTGGGCAAAAAGCAGATGATTTCTCTGATTCTCTCTGCTATCCCATCTTTAAAATGAAAGAAAGCCAAAAGAAAGAAGAAAAAAAGAAGGAAGGGAGGGAGGAAGAGAGGGAGGGAGGAAAGAAGGGACGTTTGTTCCTATTTTGTGATCGGAACTCCACATATTTTGTAGTCTTTACTCTTTCTAGATGGTATTTACTCTTCCAATATCTAACGCAATAATGGAGAAAACACTGAGTAGAATACAACCAAATTGCCAGGAAAAAGAAAAAAAATACATGAGTCAATGGAATTAGAGAAGGGGGATCAATGGTATTATTCCATCAAATATGGAAGTCAATTTTATACATCTTCCTTAAGAAGACAGGAAAGTAGAAAGTCCAAAATGCTAAGATGCTCCCCCTCAACCTCAGGCATTCTTATTATAGGAAGGTCTTTATATCCCTGCCTGATAGGAACCCTCTCTGTATCAAATACTTGTCTTACCCAAAAAGTGCTTCCCCTCAGTGCTACTGTTACTCTGAAGTAGTAGTATCTGAAAGGCTACTTGGAAAGAATTCAGATTACAAGAAGGAAAAGGAAGGGGGAAAAATTAGATGGGGTAGAAAAAAATATCCTCATCACAGGTTGTAAAGCATATAAACGCTCCAATGAATAAAAGAAAAGAAAAAGAAATACTGACTAAGGGCAATAGATGTGGAGACTTGGTGCTTCAGAGGAAGTACTCCAGAGGTGACAACAGAGAAGCTAGGCCCAAGGACAGAAGCAATGAGAAGAGACCTGGCTGAATAAACTTTCTTAAATTGAAAGAGACCTAAGCTTATAGCCAAAAAGGAGGCACAGTATTTATTATATAAATATCAGTAGAAAGAGAAATGCATCTTGAAAATAATGCTGAATAAATGAAGTCTCTATAAGCATGCAAGCAAAAAAAATAAGTAAAATATATTTTTGTTTTATATATATATATATATTATAAATAAAATGGGTTACCTACCTAACCACTATGGTTTGAACATGTTCCATCCAAAATTCAGATGTTGAAACTTACTGGCCAAAGTGATAGTATTTAGATGTTGGACCTCTAAGACGCACCTGTACAAGCTGATTTTACCATCAACCGTCCTCTTGCATGAATGGGATTAAGGCCCCTATAAAAAGGCTTCATGCACAGTTCAGACCTCTTGCCCTTCTACTTTCCACCACGTACATTTAGCTATAATTTCCCATTTTCCCTGTGTATGGTAACTTCAGGGGCAAACTTTGGGACACTCTCTCTAAACTTGTATTGTACACTTGAAATTTGCAAGAGAGTAGTTCTCAAAGGCTTCATCAAATACAAAAAATATGTAACTATGTGAGGTGATGAATGTATTAATTAGTATGATTATGGGAATCATTTCACCATGTACAGGTATATCAAAACATCATGTTATGCACCCTAAATATGTACCATGTTTATCTGTTGTGCCTTAACAAACCTAGAACTATATAACCCTATGTAGTATTTACTATTCTGATACAAACACACTTTACACTGGAAGAAACAGAAGCACAAGAAGCTCTGGCCTTAGCCCTTGGTCACATTGAGTGCCCACCAGAGTCAGGATTGAGGGTCACCTGAGGTCTACATACATGTATAGTATAATTAAAGGTAAACTAAACAAATATTCACTATTCCTTGCATGTCACAAAGAATACACTACATTTTCCAGGATAATATTTAGAGTAATTGAAGCTTATAACAGCAAAAATGTTTGTGAATTTGGTCTTATTTCCACAATGATACAATAAAGAAAGTGGTACTAAAAACCTATAGTAAATGATCAACCATTTAGAAAATATTCTTAAAAATCCACTTACATTGTGACAGTTGTTCCAATAAATTTTGCCACAAATAGTGGACAAGGTTTGAATTCATTCCCAGGAGGCTTCTTGGTCACAAAGCAAATACGGTTTTGGAGAAACTTGCCGTAACTGGTCATGAGACTAATCCACTCCTCTGCAGATCTTTCCTAGACTTAAGCTGAGGCCCTTGATATTTCTCACCCTCCAAATTTTTACATCTTCCTGCCATGTTATAAGTTCTTGTTAATTTTTTTTTCACCATTTCCACAATTTCCTTTTGTGGAAAAACATTCTGCTAAGCGTTCAAGCACTTGGATAAATCTCATAGGCCTTCTCCATGGAATTATTCCAACATAATCTATATCCTTGATCTGTCTTGGTGAGCCCTTTCCATCCAACCTAAGAATATTAAGGCAGCCCTATTTCCAGTCAACTGTCTTCAAAAAGAACATTGAAAAATTTTATCATTCCAATAGTGGTAAGTGGAGGAAGAGATAGAAGAGGAAAAATGGAATTGACCTGGTACATATAGAATTGCTAGCATTTTACTTTCCCCTCGATTCCTAATTTAGAAATAAAATTTACTATAATTTTTATGTATCATAAACACCTTTCTATAGAAGGAACATAATGCAAAAACTAATTAAATTAGTTTTAAAACTAATTTTAGCCTTGGAAAAAATTGTTTTTCTTATTTTGCTAAAAATTATCAAAATGTTTTATATAGAGTTCTTATTTCAAATTAACATAAGGGTACAAATTTTCAGATTACATTGTTCTCAATTCCAAGGTAAAGTTCAAGTTGTAGTAAAGCCCTTCACCCAGGGGGTGTGCTGAAAACCCTACACTGTGCACATTAGATGAGATCCCACCCATTGTCCTCACGCCTCCTCCCAATTGCCTCCCCCAACTTCTTGAATCAGAATTTGAGGAATACTAAATTCATCTATTAATTTAATGACGAAAGAAACAGCTGCAAATTTAAAAATGAGATACACTCCAAAACCATGCATCCAGTTACAAAGTCTACTGTATATAAATGGATGCTACGAAACACTGACAGCAAAGAGATACATGGAACAAAATTTCCCTAGTAAATTGTATACTTAGATGCAGGAAGGTTAAATACCTTATAGAATAGAAAGTAGTGATCCTAAATTGTAGTAAGGTTAAAATAAGACATAATATTAGAAATTTGAATTTCCTGAGGTTGGTGATACAAAAGTAGAGTGCTAAGCTACATAGACTGAAATATGAAAAGTTATGGAACAAGAACAAATGTGCTTGTCCAACGTTGTCCTAATTAGAGACAGCTGCTGTTTACAAAAAAATACCAAATGGATCTAGAATGATTCTTTACATTACGTGTTTGGAAGAATAAAGTTATTCAAATATTGTTCCCTGAGAGAGAGATATTTTTATTAAATAAAGAGAAATAAAGTTATTCAAATATTTTCCCCTGATTCCAAGCTACTTGATTCTTATTTTAAGACTCATAGCAAAAAAAATATATATAGATAGATAGATAGATGGATAGATAGATAGATAGATAGTAAGAATGTGTTTTTATGAAATAAGATTAATAAATTGTCTTGTGGAATTTGATTAGCCTCATTCATTTGCCTGGATAGTCCCTGAGACAAATGATAAAATTTCTAACTGAGCAAGATCATAATCGAATCTTCAAACATAGGCACCTTTGGAACATCTTAATACACAAAATCACATTCTACTTCAAGAGATTTTTTAACTCAAATTTTACAAAAGAAATTGCCTTGTAACTCTATACCATAAATCATGTTATCCCACTTACAGAATGAATCAAAGACTTTTCGCTCTCAATCTTAAAATAGATATGAGGGAACAAACATATTAAAATTGCTTCCAATCATTCATTTCCCGAAATTCTCTGACATTATCTTAATACTACAAACTTAACCCCATGGAATGATTGAATTCAGAACATAGAAATTAGTATGTATGTATAAACAAATTATCTTTTTCTTAGTACCTTACATTAGAGAGAAGTAATAACATGAATGCTTTTGGTGTTTAACACCAATTCAAATGCAAAATGTGAAAGTTTGGGGGGCTCAAATAATAGGCTAATCACTGTAACATCAATTAGATTCGGAATCTGAGTACCAGTTGACAGCTGAGAGTTAACTTTTCTTTTGCTTGTTGGGACAGAGTCTCGCTCTTTCCCCTGGGTAGAATGCTGTGGCATCATAGCTCACAGCAATCTTAAACTCTTGAGCTCAAGCAATCCTCTTGCCTCAGCCTCCCAAGGAACTACAACTACAGGCACCCTCCATGATACCTGGCTAGTTTTTCTATTGTCAGTAAGACGGGGTCTCCATCTTTCTCAGGCTGATCTTGAACTCCTGAGCTTAGGAGGTCCACCTGCTTTGGCCTCCCACAGTGCCAGGATTACAGACATGAGCCACTGTGCCTGGCCGACAGTTAAATTCTGGCATTTAAAACTGTCATAGTTAAATCATTTCAGAACATGAAAGTTATTTGCATGCAAGAAAAACTGATGAAATTATGTAATGCAGGAATTGTACAAATCTCAATGAAGTGCTATTGACCACTCCTCAAACAAAAATGAGGAAAGGTTACAGTCTTAAGGCTTTTTTAAAGTAATATCTCACAAAGAAAATCTACATTTAATATTTTATCTACAAACCAAATTCATATATCTCCAACATAATATAATTTTCCACGATCACTTTATTTCTACATAGAAAAATAGACCTCTATGTAGACAAAATTGACATACTCAAACATATGTCTTTTAAATTGAAACGTCTTTCATATGGGTTTCTAAATTTTTATGTACATGAGGACATTTTCTGTCAAAATATTCTTTTTTTTTTTTTTTTAACTGAAGTAAGCGAAGACTTTTATTTGACTGGCACTAGATCTGTGGACAAAACTGAGCCAGCATAGTCCCCTGGGAAGTGGAAAAGGTTAAGTTATTAGACAACCTGGAAATGCAGATCAGACCCTTCCCTAGACAATTTAGTCAATAGTCACAATTTATGATGCAAACCTAAGTGTCTTTAGTTTTGCCTTGTTAATTTCGCGTTTACAGAATACACTTTGATGATTTCCTCCCACTAGACTATTTAAAGACATGGAACAGCAAACAGAAGAGTTTGTGTTCTTATCCCCAAATCGATTACAAACCAAAGCTTGATTAAATGGGAACATTTTCTGTTCTTTGTGCTTTGCTAATCCTCCACTGAATTCTAATCCTCATGCTATCCCATTTTCTATAGCAGGCCAGGAAGCCCAACGTGCTTGATCAGTTTTAAATTTGGAAAAGCAAAGTTCTTGCTGCAATGTACAGAAATATTACAGAAATCACTGTACTTGGAAAGAAAAACAAAAACTTGGAGAGCTTGACAAATCACGAAGGATAGCTTTACACTTTATTTATTTTTTTTGAGACAGACCTTACCGTGTTGCCCACACTAGACTGCTCTTATGCGAGCCTAGCTCACAGCAACCTCAACCTGCTGGGTTCACACTATCCTCCTGCCTTAGCCTTCTGAGCAGATGGGACTATTGCCACCCACCAAATGTTTGAATAATTTTTCTGTTTTTAGTAAAGATAGAGTCTCTCTCTGGCTCAAACTCCTGAGCTCAAGGGATCTTTAGCCTCCCAGAGCACTATGATTACTGACTTCAGCCACCACGTCCTGCCAATACCTTTATACTTTATCTAATCACATGCAGTTTCCTAATACTGCAATGAATCTCAAGCATCCAATCAATATAAACTAATAATTAATTCATGTAACCCGATTCTCAAGAATTTTATAAAGTTTATCATGATGTAATAAGTCACATATAAGAATGAGAGAAAGTATTGCCGTGCTACTTTTGGTTTTGAATCACATTTTCTTTGTTTGTTTTTTATAATATATTTTTTCTTACACAGACTATTACTGTTTCTAACTGCATATATATGTATATCTCAACTAGATACAAATAGAGGACTTATTTAGCATTTGTCAATATATCATGTTGCTAGCGTTATATTACATTTCTTTTTTCTTTATCATTATCTTCTCAGGTCTCATTTTTCCCTTCTAATTTTGCCTCATCGGTTTTATACTGTGCCCCCTTTTTAAATTATAATGATCTATCTTTAAACTTAGGTAAGAGTCACTTAAAAACTGAAAAAGTCATAATTAAGGTGGATCCACACATAGTCAAAGATATAATTGATAATCTTACCATGACGCAATAAGAGAGAGAAAACAAATTATTTTCTTCAGTTAAGAATTGAAATTTTTAAAAAAGCATTTTTGTAGCATTTAAAATCTATTTTAATAAAATAAAAAGCACTTTGAACTCCAACATTTTTTTAAGTGGGTACTTTTAGATCATCAGTTTTTCTTTTTACTTAATGGCCAGATTCGAACAATTATTTTCCTCTGGACTTTAATACTAGCAACAATTCATTACACTTATATGCTTGTTTTTATTTCTTATATCAAATTATAGTCTATTTTGACCCAAAGAGTCAAATGTTTAATATATAGAAAAATATAATTTGAGCAATTCTAATTTGTCATTTATATAACCGAGTTTATTCATTTTGCAACAGTGCAAGGGATACTTGGTACAGTTAGCTCCATTTTGCTTCGGATCCCCTGCAATAATATCTTTTAGGTAAAAAAGCTTCTGCTTAGCTCTGCACATAAGCCAGCTAATTACAGGAAGAATTACTTTATAGTTCACCTCTAAAAGAAAGAACATGACCATCTCATTCCCAAAAATTATTCCCAGGAAATAAGAAACTTATACACACAAATAACAATGCTGTGCTAAAGATTTGTGGGAACCTGACGCCTTGACCTACTCATCGAAAGTTAACTGACCAAGGGCAAAAACAAAGCTCTGCAACCTCCTTGGGCCCTCACTGACACCCAGATGTTTATGGTCCTCAGTGAGCTCTTGTAATTCTCTCCTGCATCTCCCATCCCTGCACATAAAAAGGAGCCTAAAGTTTCTTTTGGACTTTAGTTTGCCATCTTCTCAGTCTGCTGGTCTCTAAATAAAAGTCACTTTTTTTTTGTCGTGACACCTTGTACCGCAGCCTGCTGACTGTCCTACAGCAAGTGATATGAGCTTGGACTCAGGTACAGTTTTGTTGTGGTTGACATACCTCACATGTTAACCGTGGATTTCCTTTTGCATTCTGCATTAATCCCATCACTTGTACACAGTATTTCAGGAGGCTTCTGTGCGGGACAGACAAAATTATTTACCTATGGCAGGCTGTTCTCTCTGGGAAATAGCATTCTCACTGTTACCCACTTGCCTTCTGACTCCTTCCATTTCTCTTTGAGTAAATCCAACTTAATGCTCTTTGGCTTTGAATGAAATCACTTCACACCACATGAGTCAGACTGTTTTGGCTGAAAAGGTTGCTCATTCAATGACCTTTATAACCTCAAACTATCTAAGAAAAATCCACACACCAATAACTATATTCATATTCCAAAAAATGTCCCTCAGGTGATATTCTAAATGACTGAAATAAAGGTTGAATTTATAAAAGAATGTATTACATATTTTAAAGTATTTATACTTCTAATTCGGTTACTAAAACCTTTGTCTTTGGTCAATAGAACGTACATACTTATACATTACTTTTAAAGACTGAACAAAATTGCCCAAGGAATTAGTTATTACTGATATTTCCCTTGTGAGGTGACCTCCTAAATTTCTCTCCTCATTGCCTATCCCAAACTATTGAACAGGAAGAAAAGGAGGAGGAACACCCAGGTAGTCCTGTATCTGATGGTATCTTACTATTAAAAAATCACACATCTTACACTAAAAAATGCCTAGAAGACTGGCTACTCTCTGTATGCCCCAAATGTTTGGGACATCTGTGTCCTTGGAATTACAATAGATAGCATCTTCTACTCATTTAGCTTTAGAGACAATATAATCATCAAACTCTACTTGATACCTGAGTTTAGCCCTTGATTTGTAGCAAAGTGAGAAAGAAGAGGTCAGGTGTCCTTTTTTTTATAGCTGTTTATACTTTCCTAAGTGTGTGTTACACAAGCATGCTCAAGCACCAGTGTACAGCATTCAAAACTGTTGTGCTCATTTTTGCATTCACTATAAATATATATTAAAGAACTTCAAACTTTTTCTGTTTTTAATCCAAAATATTAATCATGTGTATAATGATAGATTTCTATGCATCACTTATCATAGAACCGGCACTTAGCAAACGGTAAATGCCACCTATTGTCATTACTATTATCATCATGAGTTCTTTTCTTTATTTCTTCTTGATGTATATTTGTTGAACACTTACTAATTGCTAAACACTAATTACTAGATTAACAGAGCAGATATGTGAATCCACTTAATGGGACATAAGGTTATAGCATACATTACTTCTCACTCTGCTGTGAAATTTTTACTTTAGTCCACATCAGTAAAATGAGATAATATAGGCTGTCTCAAAAGTCACCTCTAAAGCCACCACACACATGGAAAAGAGAAAATTGTAATTGAATGTACCTTTATTTACAAAATACTCTCTGTATGTTAGCCACTCCCTAAAATTTTATAGTGAATATTTTGTAAATGTAGGTACATTTACCTACAATTTCCCAGTTTCCTTATGAATGGAGACTTTATGGGCAACTTCTGGGAAGTACTGTAAGGGCTCAAGATATTTGTAAGAATTAAATGAGATAATACAAAGGAAATATATCTCCCTGTCATTGTCACGTAATTAGTACTCAATAAATGATAATGCTACTATTATTAGCAATATTTATATTATAAAAATATTATTCTCTGTAGTAGAAGAAATAATATAGTAGTTGGTTATCTTAATTAAAGGATAACACAAATGTACTAAATTAAAATAATTATTATGATAAAAATGATCTTATAAAAGGTAGGAGTTACTATTACTGTTTTTGATAGTTTTTTTCCTTAAAAACAGTGTAAAATTTGTTGCCATTCCTCATATGTCAGTTGCCAGGTAGAGAATTAGTAGTTTTCTTCAACTCTTCCCTTATATTTACATAATCACTGAGTTACGGGTCATCCCTGTCAAGAGTTGTAATACTCCTGCTTTAGTCCTTTCCCTTCTGTTACCCACTCATGTGAAGCCCATGTCAGGCTCTCATTTCTTTACTAAATAGTCTTATTACTATTTTTTAGCCTGGAATTTCATGCTCCATACAGTTTTATGGTTATCTACCTTTCTAGTCTATTACCCATTGATATTCTGAACCCTTAACTCTAGCCAAATTATTGTACTAATAATAATCTTCATCACCTTTTTTGAGTATTATAGCCATCATTCCTTGTAATATTTTTTAATCTCACAAGATGACTATCCCTTTATTTTCTATTCAATCATTCTGCCTTTCTCCAGACACACACCAATTTCTTCAATTATAAATCTTTATTTGGTTTTTATGAATCAATCATACCACAATTTAGCATTTTTGTGTTTGTCTTGAATCCATGTGTACCTTGAAAGTTTCTTCAGAATTTGTCATCTTTTATTATTTTTCTTAATTTCAGGTTATTGTGAGGGTACAAAGAACCAGGTCACAATATTTGAATTTGTTAGGTAGAGTCCCTCTTATAGTTGTGTCCCACAACAAAAAGGTGTGCCATACACCCCTACATTGTTCCCTTTAAGAGAGACATAAATCTCCCCGGTCTCCTCTCCCCGTCACATATTCCTCACCCCCAATTTGAATAGAATTAAGTTTTTCTCCTATGTGGGTGTGTGTTAGATCATCTACTGGCTTCATAATAAAATTGAGTACACTGTATACTTGCTTTCTCATTCTTCTGACACTTTACTGACAAGAACGTGTTTCAACTCCATCCAGGTTAATACAAAAGATGTAAAGTCACCCTCTTGTCTTAGAACTGAATAGTACTCTATGGTATACACACACCACAGTTTGTTAATCCATTCCTGAGTTGATGGGCATTTAGGTTGTTTCCACATCTTAGTAATTATAAATTGAACTGTGATAAACAATCTGGTGCAAATATCTTTATGATAAAATGAGTTTTTTTTCCTTCTGAGTAGATGCCTAGTAGAAGGATTGTGGGGTCAAATGGGAGGTCTAATCTGAGTTCTGTGAGGATTCTCCATATTTCCTTCCAAAGACAGGATATTAGTTTCCAGTCCTACCAAGAGTGTAAGAGTGTCCCTCTCTCATACCCACACCAACATCTGCAAATCTGGGACTCTGAGATGTGACCTATTCTCACTAGTGTTAAGTGAAATCTAGGGTAGTTTTGATTTGCGTTTCTCTGATAATTAGGAATGATGAGCACTTTTTCATGTTTGTTAGACATTCGTCTGTGTTCTTCAGAAAAGGTTCTGTTCATGTCTCTTGCCCAGTGATAGATGACATTGTTTGCTCTTTTTCTGTTGCTTAAATTGAGTACTCTATAGATCCTAGTTATTGAGACTTTGTCAAATTTGTAACATGCAAATATATTTTCCCATTCTGAAGGTTGACAATGAAAACAGCATGGTACTGGCACAAAAATAGAGACATAGACATTTGGAATCGAAACCAGGAAATGAAACTAACATCTAACAGCTACCTAATCTCTGATAAACCAACGAAGAACATACACTATGGGAAAGAATCCCTATTCAATAAATGGTTTGGGAGAAAACCACATGTAAAAGACTGAAACTTGACCCGTACCTTTCTCCACTCACAAAAATTGATTCAAGATGAATAAAAGACCTAAATTTAAGGAATGAAATGATAAAATTCCTCAAAGAAAGCATAGTGAAAACACTGTAAGATACATCCTGGGGAAAGAGTTTATGAAGAAGACTTCTGTGGCAATTGCAACAACAACAAAAACACACAAATGGGATTTAAACTGAAAAGCTTCTGTATAGCTAAGGAGACAACAACCAAAGCAAATAGACTACCTACACAATGGGAAAGGATACTTGCATATTTTGAATCAGACCAAAGCGTTATAACTAGGATCTATAGAGAACTCAATTTAATCCACATGAACAAAGCCAAAAATCCCAAGTATCAATGGGCAAGAGAAATGAATAGAACCTTCTCTAAGGAAGACAAATGAATGGCTAACAAACATATAAAAAATGCTCATCATCCCTAATTATTAGACAAATGTAAATCAAAACCACCCTGAGATATCACCTAAACCCAGTAAGGATGGCCCACTTTACAAAATCTCAAAACTGCAGATGCTGGAGTGGATGTAAAGAGAAAGGAACACTTTTACACTGCTGGTGGGACTGCAAACCAATATGATCTTTTTGGAAGTAAGCATGGAGAATTCTAAAAGAACTCAAGCTAGACCTTCTATTTGATCCTGCAATCCCATTACTGGGCATCGACCCAGAGGGAAAAAAATCCTTTTACCATAAGGACACTTGCACTAGACAGTTGATCATACCTCAATTTACAACTGTCAAAATTTGGAGACAGCCTAAATGCCCCCAACCCAGGAATGGATTAACAAGCTGTGTTATATGTACACCATGGAATAGTACTCAGCCATTAAAAAAGATGGAGACTTTACATCCTTTGTATTAGCATGGATGAAAGTGGAACACATTATTTTTAGTAAAACATCACAAGAATGGAAAAGCAAGAATCCTACGTACTTAATTCTCACATAAGCACAGTTGATGACCTAGTACATGGTGAGGGTTAAGGGAGTGGGAGAGCAGAGAGAGAGAAGAAGATGGGGGAAGGGGAGAGCAGAGAGAGGGAAGGAGGAAGAGGACTGGGGGTCTTGATGTGTGACACACCTTTTGGGGGCGGGACACAATACCTCTTATGAGGGACTTTACCTAACAAATGCAATCTATGTAACCTGGTTCTTTGTACCCTCAATGAATCCCCAACAATTAAAAAAAAAAAAAAGCTGGCTTTTGTGACTTTTATGTTTAATTAAGTCCCATTTGTTTATTTTTGTTGTTGCAATGGCTGCTGAAGTCTTTTTCATAAAATCTTTTCCCAGGCTCAAGAGTTTTTCCCACACTTTGTTCTAGGATTTTGATTATTTCATGTCCTAGATTTAAATCTTTTATCCATATTTCCCATCCCCAGTCCTCCATGGCAGAGGCATCCAGCCTTCCAGCTTCTGCCTATACTAAGCACCTGCCTTCTGGGCCATTTTCCTCAGTTCCAGACCTCCTCACCGGCTCCTGAAGTCTCCCATTGCTTCACTGTGACCTCAAATGATGTTTCTGGGTAGATTCCTCCAGTCAGAGGTGTCTGAAAACTACTTTTCCCTATCTCACCCAGAGTAGTTGATAAGGAGATGTTTCTAGTCTACCCACCTAGAAAGCTTGATCTTTCTCGAAAGCGTCATCTTCGAGTCTCCGGAAAGAAGGAGTTCAAAAGATTATTATTATTACTATTATGAGTTCATACAATATTTTCCTCCATTTATTAATATATTTAATTTTAAATTCTTGTTACTGATACAGTAAAAGTACTGATACTGGTGAATTACTTAAATGTTATGTGATATGTAAACTACTTAAACTTCTATAGTACTTTAATTAATGCCATTTGATTCCAAAATGTTTCCTTCTTCTATTCAGTGGTTGAAGGATATGAATTACATCAGTATATCAGAATACAGCTGGCAACCTACCATTACAAAAAAAACCTTTTGATTCTAACTTAATAGGACAGTTATGTCAAGATAGTTCTCAAAAGTAAGAGTTTAAAAGAAATATTTTCATTACATCTTTTCCTAGGGGAAATGAGTGACCTGTCTTTACAAAGACATTGCTTTGGATGACAATCGATACTTGTGTTAGTATATACAGGTGAAAGCTGAAATATGATCAGCAGTTTTTCTATATGATAAATGTAAGAAACCAGCTGTCAAGTAACCGTTGCCTGTAGGCTTATGAATCAATATATTACATCCCAAAATGTATTGTGTATATTTAATGTATCATATATTTATAACCTCCAGTCTTCCCATATTTTTATATTTAAATAATCTGAAAATTGTCCTCTAACTCATATTTAATTCTCTTTTGACAGCCCAGCAATTGATGCCAATGAATGATTTGTATTCTTTTTTTTTTTTTGCAGTTTTGGCCATGGCCAGGCTTGAACCCACCCCCCACCCCCATATATGGGGCTGGTGCCCTATTCCTTGAGCCATAGGCACCACCCCAATTTGCATTCTTTTTGATCAATTTCTTAAGTAATTACAAGTAATAAAATACATAGTATTTTTTTATGGTTTATTTGGTCCTCTCTTGAAGTTCATATGTAAATTGTCTCATAAATTTAATGTTCAATGTTATATTGTTTGACATTAAATCTACCTACAATAAATGTGGTCCCTTATTCTAATTAAGAAAAATTCATGTTGTAAAGCAACAAATAGGTTTTAGAATTTAACTAGAATCATGACATTTCTTATGTGTTTATATGGAGTCTTTCATTTTACAAAAGTAACATATGATAAAGAAGCATATCATACTTTGACTTGTATTGAAATACTTTACAACATATACTTAATTAAATATTATCTAAATGACATAAAATATATTTAACATTTACAATACCCATGTAACATAAATGTAAGTATATGTGTGGGGGGATATGAAAGAAAATTATTACCAAATGACTTTTACATTTTGAAAACTGGTGAAGCCTAAATATTATACAGCCAGTGTTCTTTTTCTGCCCAATAGATAATGCACAGAAGAACTGCATATTTGCCTGACTATACACTGTACCACAAAGAAGATTGGAACAGTAAAAATGAATAGAAAATAAGGATGATCCTTGAAATAAAAAAAAAGTTTTGATTTACATTTACACAGGATATTTCATTGAATTGATTGCACACATTAGACAGCATTATTGAAAACTTCAGAAATGGATTAAAATGTAAAATTGGGTAGAAAACCTCATACCTCCCTGAATCTGACATTTTTTGTGGTAAATCAGTTATAGCCCAAATGATAATGTTTACCTGAGCCAAGGGTGTTGCAAATACCTGCTGTGGAACTAGGTGGAGAAAAATGCCCCAAACTGACAGTGCTGTTTAAAGATTTTAAAAACATATGCTTTTCTGTTGCTAGGGAAATGGCATGAATTTTTAATACAAACCATAGTTCATTTATGAACTTAATATCTGATAATTCTGCAGGGAAGAAGAAAAAATACGTGGGCCAAATCCCATACCTCTTGCTTCTTTTTCCTCTACTAAAATTTCTTTTACACATGTTTGGAAACTACTTCAGCAAATTTGTGGAATCGGATAAGTGTGTTTAGAGCATCTTTTATTCATTTTGTTATATTGCTCTTGTAAAGTCCAGAGCATAGTTGAAGTTATTACTCTAAGTGCTTATTGGTTTATTTATTGTCTATTTATTTAATAATTTAAAGGATTAAACACACTTACCAGGTACTCTTTTCTGACAGGAAGTGTGCTGGGCATTGGTAATCATTAGAGTAGTGTATTTACACACATGATCCCTGGCGAAACTTACTTTCAAGCATAAATGTCATACAGGAATATTTTCATTTGGAATTTTGCAGAAAGTAAATATCTTCTTCAATCAAAAGAGTGAAAATTGTGGGATGAGAGATGATGAAATTATTATGACATGGAGATGGTTTCTAGTTGACTGACTGCTTAATCCACACATTCATATTGGCGCTCCACAAATTCTGCCCGATAAAGGAGTCTTTCTCTGTTAAAACAAAACAAAATAAAACAAAAAGTTAAAACTTGTTTTGAGTTATGGAACATGTCGAAGTACTAATAAATTAACAGCTACACATCTACCTCTGTAACCCAGGGATAATGGAGTATACTTTAAATCTCTTTCCAGGTGTAATCTATACAGTTCACATTAAGTTAACCCACTAAATTCTTATCAGATTGAACTGTTCCAAGTCAAACATGATAGAATGAAAAGGACAAGAAAGTGGTCTCATGGTCCATCTACGCATATTCTTAGTAATGAGACATTGAACATTTGCCCCTATGTTCTATCCCAATGTGGCTCTGTCTGTGCCTGATCTCAGTAATGAGGAAGGATTTGTTTGAAATTAGGACCTTCCCAAATGCATCTATACTCTTTCCTAAATGTTGAGAAACATTAGTATGTTGTTATTCATAATAATTTAAAAAAAGTATAATGAATGTAAACATGGAAAAAAATTAAAATAGAGTAAAAGCCCTAATTCACTTCATATAATTTATCTCTGAATCACATTTTTATTTCTGCTCTCAGTAAGGAATTGCAGCTAATTTTACTTGAATAAACTCCTCTTAGAATTTTTCAGAACATAATTAAAATAAAGCAAATAATAAAAACTTCTAGGGTAGAAGCTTATATGGTCCCAAATTTAGTCCTTCTATTTGTAATGTTTATAATGCTACTAAACAGGGATCAAAAAATTTCTAAATATAATATGGGTATAACTCATATAATAGTAACAACAGGAAATACAGAAAGATATTTTCTACACATGCCTATATGAAAAAGTAAGAATTCGTAAATATTATTTTCTTACTAGTATATCATTACTACCTGATTCAGTTCATAAAAGATGTTTTAAGCATCCTATAGCTAACTGAGCTAGGCATAACAACAATATATTCAAATGGCCAGTGTGCTCATTTTTTTAATGCGTTTATTTGAAATATTACACTTGTGTAAGAAGTAGTTTGACTCTAATCTCACACGCATCAGGTGTAAGCATCACTACCATGAGCTGTATGGCATTAAATTAATTTTTAGAATTTCCTAATAACATATTACATATTGTAAAATGGAAAATTCAAAATAATTATGTAAAAATATATTATGGAACAAAAGTGTAGAGAGAACAAGATTAAATGATATTATAAAAATTAGAAAAGTTAAGTGCAAAAAAAATGAAATAATTCAAAGACACCAAAAGAATTTTTGCATG
This sequence comes from Galagoides demidoff, assembly GCA_963574575.1. Classification (NCBI taxonomy): domain Eukaryota; kingdom Metazoa; phylum Chordata; class Mammalia; order Primates; family Galagidae; genus Galagoides; species Galagoides demidoff. The sequence goes on along the minus strand of CAUYQV010012963.1, from coordinate 48,261 downwards.
ACCACACTACATGTGATTACTATTTATCAACGGACGGCATGTCCTATGATGGGGAGATGGATCTGGGAGGCCAAACATCCCTCACTTGCAACAGGTGCATCAAAACTGTAACATTTTAAGATAGCAAATTGCCTATAAAATGTGATTCTAAGCCTCCAAAATAACCTTTGTTTATATGTGCTCAAATGTAGGTATATTTCTTTTGGAATTGAAATTTTCTCTTATCTAGAAGTGCAGGTGGTATTTTATATTTGCTCTTCTCTTCAACTGTTTTCACACACATGGAAGTGAGCACACAGAAGAACAGGATATAAATGTCTAGCCTGACCTTCTGTATCTTCCTCTTCAAATACATAAGAGGAAATTTTAATGTTTACTTTAAATGTTTTGTTACACAACAACTTGAAGCCAATGAGACATTTAATTTTTTTTTCATTTGCGTAAGTGATTTTTTTTAAGTGTCTAGCCTCACTGACCCAAGTTGAACCACAAACTTTCTTATATCAATGGAGAAAAAAAAAAAAAAAAGAAGGCAATAATGTAGTATTATTTCCCTTTAGGTCTTAAAATTATGAAATAAGAATATAGGTGATCCATTGAACTAAAATGAGTTTAAGAAACAAACAAAATTCTATAGTTCTCTATCAGTGTGAAAATCTGTAAAGAAAATAGTGATTGGTATATGGCAAAATGAGTTATTATGAACTCTGATTTTCAAAATGGTAATTATCATGACTCTCATACAAATGTAAAATGAACACATAAAAGTTTTATTTAATGTCTTAATTAATAAAAGAATTAGTAACTTGTAAAAACCAAAGAGCATTTGAAAGGCTAGGTAATTATAGGCAGCATTAGCAAAACAAATATGGTTCAAATCCAACAGTGAGATTGATTTTTGTGATCTTTGTTTCTTTTTTCTATTGCACACAAATTATTGGCATTTTCATGCTAATTTTTTTTTCTTTTTTTTTGAGACAGAGCCTCAAGCTGTTGCCCTGGGTAGAGTTCTGTGGCATCACAGCTCACAGCAACCTCCAACTCCTGGGCTCAAGCGAGTCTCAGCCTCCCAAGTAGCTGGGACTACAGGTGCCCACCACAATGCCCGGCTATTCTTGGTTGCAGCCATCATTGTTGTTTGGCGGGCCCGGGCTGGATTCAAACCCGCCACCTTAGGTGTATGTGGCTGGCGCCTTAGCCGCTTGAGCCACAGGCGCGGACCCATGTTAATTTTTTTAAGTCTTCAATTTCATTTCCGTTCCTTGTTTATTGGGAATAATGTTTCAGTTATGACAGATCTGCTATGTGACATAGAGGCTGTATTTAATAGTACTGTATTGTGCACTTGAAATTTTGTTGAGAGTAAATCTCATGTTAAGTATTCTGACCATATGAAAAAGGAAAGGAAAAGAGCAAAAAAAAAATAGCCAAACTAAGTACTGAATTAAAAAAAAAAAAAAAACAGTAATTTTGTTTGCCTGTTTTCAAGTATTGGGTAATTTTTTTAATGATAGGGAGTATCAAAATAATAATGATAAAGACTCTTTGAAGTTAGTAGGGACCGGAGTCCAAATATGGATAGTTGCAAAAGCTGTTTGGGAGGTTCAGACACACATTTATACTTGAGGACTTCATCAGCCATCAGCACTGAAAATGTACCAATAAAAAATAAAATGTTAGTATTTTTTTTCTACAAGAAAGTTTAAATGTTCACTATAAAAATAGTAGCAGTTGAGGAGTCCAAAATATGTAGAATATTTTAAAAGGCTTTTTGATTTTCCCCAAAATTCCTTGAAATAGCCACAATTTCTGTTCCATATGACAGGTCATAGAACATTTTTGTGATATATTTTTACAGTTCATACTAATTTATTGCCTGAACTACATTTTATTATTTTTCTATGGTGGCAGGCAGAGATTTTTTCATATTAGGTGAGAGCTGAGAGATGAAAATGATGAGTTAGTAGCATAGCTTCTGTTGTCCAGCACCCGTTGCTCCCCTCTTGGTCCTGCAGACTGATTTTTCCCAGAGAGATTCCCCCCTCCACTGTTCTGAGTAGATGTGCTGTGCATGGAGCTATTCCCACCCACAGCCTGGCTCAGAGGTAGGTTTGAGGCCCCTACCAGCCGATCTGCGTGCAACTATTGGTTCAGGATTAGCCCCTTGAGGTATGTCAACCCACCAGGAATCATGGGCATAATTATGAGAAAGACTATTGTCCGTGTTCACTACCATGATATAATAATGCAGTCATTCTGGTCATCTTTGCCACCAAAGTCTGCATAAAAGAGAAACAAATCAGTACAAAGGAAGGCAGACCACACAGTAAAGGGTGTCACTTCTCTGATGACAGCATTTCAGCACTCCGATTTGCTGTTCTTGAACCCAACTCTACCCTTGGACTTTGAATTTTGTTAGCTGGTAAGTTCTCTCAGCCTTCTTTCCCCTCTGAAGAAGGTGCTTTGATTTGTTTTCGGCCATTTGAATAAGTGGCCATGAGCTTTCAAAAAATCTATGAAGGCTGTGTGTGGTGGCACATACTTGAGGTCTCAGTTACTCCAGGGCTGAGGTGAGAGGATCCCCAGAGGCCAGGAGTTTGGGTTTACAGATGAACCATGAACACGCCTCTGCACTCCAGCCTGGGTGACAGAACAAGACTCTAATAATTAAAAAAAAAAATCTGCCCTGGGAACAATTGAAAATATAAAACATAAAAATAAAAACTGAACTGAACATGATTCCAGAACATGATATCATGACATAAAGATCATGGGTAACAGTATTAAAGGTGTAAGAAAGTGAGATAATAATGAGAGTGAGTACTAAAGTCTGTCTATATCATACTTCCTCAGATCCCTTTAGGTTGAGAATTACAGAAATCAATCCAAGATGACTTAAGAGAAACTTTTAAATAGGCACTTTATTGGAAGAACATTGAAGTAGGGGGAGGAACTGGTCCCAGCACAGGTGGGATGAGGAACCAAGGTAGTGCCCTCTCTCACCTCCCCTCTCTGCATCTCTGCACCTTCACCATCATGCCCAGTGGAACAAGTTAAAAACCGGACTTCATTAAGAAATTCTACTAAACAAAAAGTCATCAAAACCTGGAGTAAATTATCCTAATAAATGACACGGTGTCTGGAAAATAATTACAGTGATCCAAAAAAATTCATTTCTTACAACCCTTGAGAGGTTCCCTAGGTCACATCTCCTCACTTCCTGAGCAAGTAGATATTGCCCTTGTCTCTGGATCTCAAGTCCCAATTCATTGGAGAGAGAATCATGTTGACCTGCCTGGGACAGTGTGGCTGCCAGAATCTCACTCCAGTTAATGAGAAAAACAGGGTGGAGGGGAGGGGCAGGAAGAGTGGCAGTTTTCAGAGATTAGGTGTCATTGAGAGACGGCAATATATCCCAAAAGTGTCCAATTTGCTTTATAAAGTTTCAACCAACTTTCAGCATTTTAAATTGCCTATGATATCTGTAATATGTTATTGGCAATTTTAGCTTATTTTGCTATTTCTGAAGACTATAATGACATAAGTCTAAATTGAACAACTATGAGGTGGTAATACAAATTCCAGTGCATGTAGTTTATTGTTTTTCTTACTTCCCTTGTTGCTTCCCTTTATTTATATTTTTATTTTTTTTCTTTAGTATTTTCTGAGCCTCAGGTGCTGAAACCAGAGATAACGGTTGCCCTCACGTTTAACATACAATTGTATTTGGCCATGCAAGTTCCCCTCCTTCCGACTTATTTATGTAAGTGCTCGTTCCTTTTTCCCTTTTCCCCCATCTTTCCCCTCATCTCACTCCCCATGAAGATAATAACTCTAATTTATTCATCATAAATCCTTTGAATTCTATCACGGCAAAGATGTACAAGTATAAGGGATAAGGTATGTAACATTTTTCATGCACATATTTCAATTTGAGTAAATATATTACTACAGACTTTATTTATTTCTCTTTTTTTCTGTTCAGTTTAGTTTTTAAGAGATCCTTTTTTTTAGTTGTCTCAACAGTCACTTCTCGTCTTTACATAGTAGTCCCTTGAAATGGGGCATACAAATGGCCACTACCGTAAAGCTGTGATGAAATCTTCGTGAATTCTCCCTCACATTATCTGAAGAAACCTTTGAGATATTTTCCAAGAAGTGAAATTGCACACCCATTCAATTGCACAGCCATAGGGATTTCAAATACGCAACGTCCACTTCTTATGTTTACTATAGCAGAGAGCTGCTGATGGCTCCACAATGCCTGCTTTATGCCAGAGTCTTATCCATTGGAGTTTCCTCCTCTGATGACACTGACTTTTATGCTTCTCCAATTATTAGCTGACACGTAGCATGTAGGAGATAAGTGGTGTTTCTTTTGTTGCTTTAATTTAGAGTATCTTCTTAGGTACTTCTTAGGTACTTGGCTTGCCAATGTACGGATTATTTATAATATAACATGCTTTTTCCTTTCTTTTCTTTTCTTTCTTTCTTTCTTTCTTTCTTTCTTTCTTTTTTTTTTTTTTTTTTAAAGAAATAGAGCCTTGTTTTGTCTCCCAGGCTGGAGAGCAGTGGCCAGATCAAAGCTCACTATGACCTCCACTCCTGGGCTCAAGTTATCCTTACCATAGCCTCCCAAGTAGCCGAGGAGACTACAGGTGTCAGCCACTATGCACCCCCAATTTTTTTTTTATTATTTTAGAGGCAGGCTGTCACTGTATTGTCTGGCAGCTCTCAAGCCCTTGCCTCAAGTGATCCTGCCACAACAGCCTCCCAAAGAACTCAGATGACAAGTATGAGTCACAATATGTCCATTTCTTGTCTTACATTATTGATTTGCAGGAAATCTTTGTCACTGATATCCGTATCTAATGTCTGTTTCATTGAAAATAAATTTCCTAATTTTGTTATGATCAAATCCACCTATTTTCTTTCTGTGGGTGGTACTTTTCTCCTATAAAATAGTCATAAAGACACACATAGGTTTTTCTATTACTTTTCTTAGTTAACGTTTCCCTGGTTATTTTTAATTTTGATGCATAGTGTTAGAAACACTTTTTTAGAATTAAAACAAAAGTAATGCCAACATTTTTAATGGATATTTAACAAATGGATAATGTTAAACATTCCTTGCCACGGGCCTACTAAACAAATTTTTTACACCTGATATTCTATCTATTTTTGGTGGGAGTAATGAATTTTAAGAAAATATCAAAGAAATTTGTTTCTTATTTTTCTGGCCATGGATTTTGTTTCTGCTGAGTAAGAAGGATGATATGATTACTACAGACGGGTATTCAAGCAATGACCAAATTAAGGCATCACTACCGATTCAGAGAATGGTTGATCCTCATCTAAGACACCCATTTTTCTTAGAAAATTCTATAAGTGGTTGTTGCTATATTCTCTTATTTCATATGATACAAATGAACCACTGTTCTTTTACTGTTTATTTCAAAACTTCATTCAGTTCCTTGCCACAGTTCTTAACTTACTGATTAGTAATCTACTGATATTGGTCTTAATAGAGAACATCAAGCCATACATTATCAAAATTAAATGTGATTAACAGACATACATTCTTCTAAGTGAAATTTTACTCTTTTATTTTGCTTCACTTAGTAGAAAGATTTTTATGGGGATTTTTGCCATTGAGAGAGATTTTCTGCCAAACAGATGGTTCCCACTTAACAATTAGATTTGCCTCCAGAATGCAAATGAATGGCTAAGGGAGGAGGAAATGGAAAGAGTTGAGGGGGGAAAAGGAGTTTGTTCTGGTAGCTGATCACATTACCACGTGTGTTCACAGCTGATGAATCCTCCTGCTCACTGCCATTTCCCGGTACACACATTCCAAGGACGGCAAGTCAACACCCACTGTGAGGTACTCGGTAGAGCACTACACACTTTGTCGTATGGACTGAAACAGTCTCATAACCCTCTAGTTTATGGATCCTCATTTTACAGAGGTGGTATTGGGATATGAGAAGTTTCCATTCCTGGACATATTTAAGTGCTGGCATAGGGATTAAAAAGCAGGTGTCTTTGTCTCTAAATGTATTCCCTTAACTTGAGTTCTGTCTTGTTTTCTCCACTCTCTAAACTTTCCCCCCAATTTTTTTCCATAAAATATCCTTTTTCTAAAGAAAATTAATTTGTGGTATACCTTATCTAGTCTGTATGGTATAAGGCACAATTTAACAATTTTCTTTGGACATCTTTCAAATGGGATGGTTTTAGCTTTCACATAGTGTTAAATCTGTGACACAGGTGACATTTTTCTAATGTGAGTAAAATTTTTGCCTATATCTCTCAAAAGTGCTTCTCTATTTCTTTTCCATTTATTTGGATTGGGGGTGCGTGTGCATATGTGTGTGTTGTTAGTTGCAAGGGGGAGTCATCCAACTAGTTAATTTTCAGGTTAAAGTGGTTTGAGCATGTCTAATATTAATGTGAAAAATTTACCAATTGAAAGAGAATATATTTTCTGTGAGACCGTTTCATCACTCAGATAATTATAGGATGAAAAAAAGAATATTTTATTCACATGGCCTAATAGGACTAGGCCCCCTTTCCTGCAGTGCTCCTAATATCTAACCTATATTTTGCTTACTTTAGCTTCCAGTCATTGCTCTCTGTCCTTGTGTCCTCTGAGACTATGAATAATTCCCTTCTTTCATTATGTTGTTACCCAGGAGGGATTATTTATAGACTATGAACATGGCTCACTCCAGTATTCTCCTTTCTAGAGTACGTAAGTTAAATTTTTTCATTTCTGCTTCACTTATCATTTCCCCCAATTTTTGAATCCTTTCTGCACTCTTTTGGGTTTTCGTGAGTTATCCTAAATGCTTCTTAAACTTTGCAGAAAAGAAATATACAGAAGATTAAAGGAGCAATTTCAGCCTGATTCAACTGGGCAATTACCTTTCTTTTTCCTATGTTGCATCAGTTTCTGAGATATGCAGATTGAATTTAACTGTCTCTGGCATTGACCCCTGCTGAGTAAATGGGCTTATGCTGCAAAAGCAACCAGCCACTATAGGACCATTTCAATAGTTTGAAGTGTTACGTTTCTACCGGAATCAAATTCTACTAACCTCTTATCCTTTGTCAACAAATTATAAAATTTTCAGTTTGGTTAGAGAATTATAAGCTTAAAAAATAGAATTAGTATTTTTGATCACTCCAATTATTTTCCAAGCACAATTCTATTCATTATGATAAGTGACTGCAACTTTGGGTTATTTTCTGCTTAGTAGAATTTCCTAACTATATTTTTAACTTGTTCAACTCTATCAATTGCTTTTGTAATTTAGAAATATGCTCATTTATAAAAAAAAAAAAAGACTATGTACTTGAGAACACTAAGATATAGCATATTGGAAGCTGTAGGAACCAGGACATATACTTTAGCAACTGAAACATGTCTGGAAAACCTCTTTGTGTGTAATTTAGAGAGACTCAGGGGAAAGAGATAGGACACGCTGTTTAAGGGGAGGACAAACACCCTGTATCTGACAATACACAGAGGTTCTATTAAAATCAAAGGCATTATGAAAAAGCAGGCTGGAAGAATAACTAGTATTTTGAAAGGAGAAAGGAGGGCAGAGAAGGGAAAGTTTGACAGCTCACCTACAAAGTTCTCAGCCTCTCACAGGCAGCAAGGAGTTTGAGATGACCTTTCTCCTTACTTTTCCACTAATTTTAAACTTCATCTCATAAACTATTCTGTGTCCTAACCCAAATTATATTTATTGCTTCTGTTTTCCTTCAAGGAAGTGACCAATAGGAATCGAAGCTCTGCCCTGGAAATGTGGGACAGTGTGCTCATTTCCCATTTGGTAAAAATTCGCTGATAATGATGAATGCTCCGTGTAAGGAACTGGAACACTCAAACTCTCCATCTAACCACAACCTCTGACTCTTTCCCCCTCAGTCTCTTATTCCCAAGTAAACCTACTGTGTCACCTCACTGAAACTGTTCCCTCAAGCCCTCCTTGTGCTCTGGCACTCCCTCCTGGCAGCTCTTCCCTGCTTACCCACTCTGGACCCCACGATCCATCATCTCAAATACACGCTTAGAAGCACCTCCTATTCATCACCCTCTTGACCACCTACCTCTCCTGTCTCACCAGTCTCCAACCCGGACATCCATTTCCTCTGCTTTTGCTTTCAGGTTGCCAAACACTATTAGGGAAAAATCACATAACTGGGCAGATTGTCTCTAATACAAATTTAATTTTTAACCTCAAGGAGCCCCTCAATTCTGTTTGGCAATCCTTTTACTTAATACTAATCAGCAACTTTTTTCATGTCCCTTAGTGACTATTCCACATCTTCCCCATATTTCTTGAGCCCTGTGCCCCCACCCTGCCCACTTATTTTTGGCAGCTTTCCAGCTCACTACTTTACCAGAAAATTAGGACCCAACCTGCGTGAACTTTCCCCACCTCCACATTTCCACCTCCAGAATTCTATCTGTATCTCACCTGCTCATTCTTTCCCTTGTGTGTCTGAAGAAGAAATACCCTCACACATTTGTGAAGCTAACTTGCCTATAGGCTTTTGTGTCTAGCTACCTTTATCTATACCAGCACTTGCCTTGTTAATTATCTTTTGTTGTTCTGGACTATAATGAATTCCTTTAAATGGGCTCCTTTCTTTCACTAGATAGGCCCAACTTTCAACTATTCCTAAAATTAAAATAAAACCTGCAGCTTCGTGTCTGCTGTTTTCCAAAGTTTAATTCAACATGTATGGAGCATCTCTCATTTGAAGGTGCTGTCATGGCCTTTGGAAGGTGGAAGGTATGCTCATAAAAGAGACCCGATTCCAGCCCTCATGTGTCTGGTAGGGTTTTCTTAAAGAGTAGTCACTATTCACTTCTTTTCTCTTAATAAACACTGTGATTGGCTCGGCACCTGTGGCTCAATTGGCTAAGGCGCCAGCCACGTACACCTAAGGTGGCGGGTTCGAATCCCCAGCCCGGGCCCGCCAAACAACAATGATGGCTGCAACCAAAAAATGGCCAGGCGTTATAGCAGGTGCCTGTGGTCCCAGCTACTTGGGAGGCGGAGGCAGGAGACTCGCTTGAGCCCAGGAGTTGGAGGTTGCTGTGAGCTGTGATGCCATGGCACTCTACCCAGGGGGATAGCTTGAGGCTCCATCTCAAAAAAAAAATAAATAAATAAACACTGTGATTGGTGACCTACCCTACCATTCTTCAGCAGGGCACTGAAGGATGCTTCACATTGTCACTTCTTTGAAGGAATACTTCGCACCCTCATGATTTGAGTCTCAGTTGGTTCAGTGGCCTTGGAACCCGAAGACAGAATGCTGGAATGGCTTTCCCGGGACTTCCACAACAAATGGCCAAAACTGGGGATCTGAAAAGAACCAACATTGTTGTCTCACAGTATTGGAGGCTAGAAATCTGAACTCAGGATGTAGGAGGGCTTTGCTCTCTCTGACGGTTCTAGGTAAGAATCCTGGTCTCTCTTGCACCTTGTACCCTGCTGTTTTCTCGCAGTCCTTGATATTTCTCACCTTGTAGTGCATCAACGTAGTCACTTTGCTGTGTTTTTACACTGTCTTCCTTCTGTGAAAGTCTGTCTCTGTGTCTGAATTTACCTTTTATAAGATCAAGTGGTATTGGATGAGGACTCACTCTAATTATATCAACTTCAATGCCTTGTAAAACCCTATATTCAAATAAAGTCACATTCTGAGGTACTGGAGGTTAATACTCTAACTTACCGTTCTTGGGAGACATTCATTTCCTATAGTTGATTTACTCAACAATGATTCTCCCTCAACCCTCACCTCTGGAAGAACAAGAAATTCTTACGTCTTGTCTAATGACTAGAATGGATGAACTTGGTTATTTGAGGCTATGTTGTCTGAGGGTTGTCTTAAAACTTGCCTGGTCACAACATAAGGTGAAGAATGTCCAACATTCAGGATCCCAGCTTAGCACCAGTGGAACTTGAGATTGCTTCTGTCCATCACAGAGGGTAAACAGTTCAGCTCGGAAGCCAATTGGATTAGCTTAAAATCTAATTTCTGAGATTTCCTCATAGCTAGAATTCTCATGTTACCTCTGTTCTGTACATCAGATGCATTCACATGAGGCTTGGAGAAGGAAATAAGCATCTCCAAGTAGTGGCCATCTGGAAGAAATCAAATCTTCCTCCAAGCACAGGTTCCTCTGAAACCTCTGCAGGGACCATCTGTGTGTTGGAGCCTTATGTCAGATACTGAGCAGTAGTTGGGGGTGGCAATTACATGTGTGGCTGGACATGGATGCATCATAACTTCCTGCTGTGTTCTTGGCTCTTGAGATAATCACTTCCAGGTCTCTGGATCTCCTAGAGATTCGGTGAGCTTCCAATGTTCTGGAAAAACACCAAAATAAAACCCCAAACTCTGTTGCTTCTAGCAAAATATTATGACTGATAAAATATACTGGGACCTTTTCCATGTGTTCATTCAGTATAATACCTGGATTTAACTTAAATCAGCCTGTTTTTTCCTAGCTGACTATCCAAAACTGTCATTGAGTAACTCAGACCATAAAAAAATAGCTTTGTCTAGGGCAGGGTTTTTTAATCTTGACATTGACATTTTAGAAAAGGCAATTCCTAGTTGTAGAAGGCTTTCCTGCATATTATAGGTTGTTTAGAAGCATCCTCGGCCTTACCTATTTGAATATAGCAAGCATCTCCCTCCCATTGTAGCAATACCAAATAAAACTTCTTCAGACATTGCTAAACATGCCCTAGGGGGCAAAATTTCCCTGTTTGTAAACCACAGTTCTAGTGGAATAATGACAGCTGAACTATTAATCACCCAGTGCCAGGTACTTATCCAAGCTTTTCACATAAAATAATGCATTTACTCTTCAAAACAACCATATGGAGAAGATACTACTATTTTCTCCATTTTACATACAAAATTCCACACAAAAAAATTTTAGCTCACTTATACAAGTCATAAATAGAAGTACTTTGAAGTGGCTCTAGTTGTATATCAGACAGGAGGAGATGCTTCTATTTACCACACTATATTCCTCTGTGCTATAATGTTGTATCAGCATTCACCATTCTCATCAAGCATTACAACTCCTATTGAGCTTGAGATAAAGGATTGTCATTTAATTCTAGTATGAAATTTTAAAAATGAAGGTATTGTATCTTCATGCCATGGAAGGTGACACATCTGACAGTAAGGTTTTATCTTCCTTCTCAGGGCATCGTCTATCTGCCTCTGTTGTGTTCCTGCACCGTAGTCCTTAGCTGGCAACTCTCCCAAATCTTATAATATTTCCCTATACCCACAAAGTCTGCATCCTTCAGCATTACAAAAGCCTAGATATCCAGGTTCATGTCCTGCTCCTCTCTCAAGAGTGTAAGCTAAGCACCAGCCATACACAAGTTCCCACTCTTTTCAGTAATACCACAAACCATGCTGATGTCTAAGTAATTGTCCCCGTCTGGAACCGCCTCCTTTGCCTTCTGAAGATGCATTCATCTTACAGGCTTTGTTCTAATGCTGTCTGCTCATGAAGGCTTGCACATCCCAGTATTTAGGTCCTCATTTAAGCCTCCGAGTTCCTATAGTATTTTTATAAACTTATAACAGAAAATCTGTTATATGGAACTGTCAGTATTGGAAAAACAGGTTTATTTCCACCCAGAGATTATGAGCTAATGGGGACTCATACTGTACCTCATTCTTTGTGCTCCTGGCACTAGGCATAGTGGCTGTCCCATAGTAGGTACTCAAAAATGTAGAGCAATAAGTGAAGTCCCCCAAAACTGTTTATAACCAAAAGGGCAAGTGGAAGTGATCCTCCTGACTTCAACTATTAACATGTGTTTAAAGAGAATGTTGAACTTACCCCTTCCCTTCCCTCCCTCCCTCCCTCCCTCCCTCCCTCCCTCCCTCCCTTCCTCCCTTCCTCCCTTCCTCCCTTCCTTCCTTCCTTCCCTTCCTTCCCTCTTTCCCTTCCTTCCTTTCTTTCCTTTCTTTCCTTTCTATTTCTAGACAGGGCCTCACTCTATGGCCCAGTGAAGAGTGTGGTAGGATCCTCACAGCTCACTGCAACCTCAAATGCCTGGGCTCAAGTGATCCAAATAACTCAGCCTCCAGAATAGCTGGGACTATAGACACATATCATCACACCTGACTCATTTTTTCTGTTTTTTGTAGAGTCAAGGTCTCACTATGCTGCTCAGGCCCTCACTATGTTGCTTGGATTCCTGTCTCAGACAATCCGTCTCGGTCTCCCAAAGTGCTAGGTTTACAAGTATGAGCCACAACCCCCAGCCCTACCCCTACCCCTTTGTCATATCTGCCCTTTTGCCCCTGAACACTGCAAAGTTCATGGATGCTCCATGTTACTAACCCACTGATACAGTTTCACCCTGGGCCTCAGGTGGGTTGATAATTTAATCAATGAATTTCAGGATGTTGCCAATTTAATAGCTCTATATAATAAATTCTGTAGACTTAAATATATATTTATTTATATTAATCTGTCCGAATCTAATTGATGATCTCTCCACTCTTCTAATTATTTGAATTAGTATATATGATCATTCATCTGAAGTCTAGTGTACCTACATATATTTACTCTTTTAAAATGACATGAGAAAATATTAGTTTGCTTCCATGCCATTAAAACAAATATAATTTATGATGCATTGGGGAAAATCAAGCCTCAGACTAAGATTTCAAAGACCGATTCCTAGTGCTTGTCCTCTAAGGAACCGTTTGAAAGAGACGCCCAGAAAAGATCACCAAGTTTATCTAATTCCTTATGCTATTATATAAAAATTAGAGATAATAACACAGTGTTAAAAAATAAAATAAACTTGAAAGTGCTTAAAAATGTGAACAGTTACAACAACATAAGGTATTTTTACTAAAAATGATTTCCTTCAGAAAACAACTTCGTACACACATGCTAATGTTTGCAGTTTGTTCTTTTGGGTGCCAATTGCTGAAAGAAGTGCTGATGTGTGATAAAGTGTTTGTATATTATCAGCTATGTCACCTTAAAAGGGTGACATTGAGGTTTAAAGAAACCATCACATACATTACTCAAGGGAGGAGCTGCTAATTAGCTAAGCTAAAGAGGGATTTTCTTTCAACTTTGATTTTAGTAGCGCATTTTAGTAATCATTTCCATTTCAAAGTTATCAACTTTCCTTTGCAGTATTTTGGTGATTACAAAGTTTAAAATATAATCCAGTCATGTTCAAATACTTGCCTTAGTTTCCTTTTCCCATCTGTGTATGACAAAGAACTCCATTGTGCTTTGTTTTTCTTTTTGGAGTTGTCTAATAAATCAAAAATGAAAAGCAGTGATTGATATCACCCAAATATCTGAAACCAGGAGGAGAAACTGCTTTGCAGAAAATTCGACTGCTTCTCCAAAAAACGATAGGTGAACTATTGCCCTTCAAACTCTCCAAGGTCAGAGTTGGATTTTGGAACCACACATTAATCAATCTTCCCTTACTCACGCAACATAGATTGCAACGTGCTAAGTGTATCCCTTCATATTCCACATTAAGAGAACATAACATTCTTTATATTTTATCTTAGGAAGTCAATATTGCACATACTTTTCAAAATAAGCCTTCATTAAGCTCTCTTTCCAAAAAATTTTGGATTCCTTATAATAAAAGTAACATTGAAAGATTAAAATGTTTTCACAAAATTTCTTATATTTGCAACTTATTAATAAAACTATGTTTGTTTCATATGGATAAATCCTTTGTGCAAATAGTTCATATGAGCTTATTAAAGATACTGAGATTATTCACTGTTTTTTCCAGTCTTTTAATAAAAAAGAGCCTATAGATTTACGTGAGCCATGAGATTTACATGCTCATGATTGGAAACATACTTCTTTTACAACTGCTCCATGAACTCTGGGTAATAGGGTCACTGCAGTCCAATGCACAAACCAGTGTATAGGTAGCTCAGGCCTACGGCCACTTCCACCACCAGAATCAATGCCACTGTGGCCAATTCCAGTGGCTCCAAGGATTGTAAAAATGCTGAGCACATATCAGTTACCATTTCTGATATGTTATAACTGCAATACACTTACAAGTTTAGGTTTCTATTTATTCATTCAAAAATGTATTTGTCAATTTTTAGATATATATCTGGCACTGTCTATATCTTTTTAAAAACTATTTTTATAAATGTTTAGAGTGATCAATTAAGCACAGTTCATAACCTATTACAAGGACATATATTCTTTTTTACATGACTATATTCAGAAGGCTTAATTTAAAAATTTAACTGAAATGTGAACAAATCAAAAGTGTGTAGCTTTATGAATTTTCACAAAATAAACAAGCCAGATGAATAGGCTCTCATCCCAATGAGTTACAGGTCCACTGAATGCCCCCAGAGCCCCATCCCTTCCAGACACTTTTTCTTCTTTTCTCCCTGAAGGTGTTGTCTTTTGTCATAACAGACTGGATTTATCTGGCTTTGAACTTTTATTAATAGAGTTATACAGTACGTATTTTATTATGTCTGATTTATTTGTCAACATTTTGTTTTCAAGATTCACCCAATTTACTGCAAATGGCCATAGTTTCTTCCTTCCCATTGGTCCATATAGCATTCCATCGTAAGAATATTCATCCAGTATTTGGGCTGTTTTGGACATTGGCTAACATGAACAGTGCTGTGTAACACTTGCAGCTACCTATTACAGAGCATGTAAATCTCCCTCTGAAGGCAGGGAGGTCAAGTAGCTCTTCTGGGTCATGTTTTAGTGCATATTTAGTGAAAATATCTGTTAGAGAATGTACTTAAGTATGGATTGCTGGGTGATAGCATATGACATATTTGGCTTCAATAGATGCTGCCGGTTTTCCAAAGTAAATGTACAAACATAAGCTCCCAAGTTACAAACCTTCCAGATATTCCAAAAAATGTTCACTTGCTCAACACGTAAATTGCTGTGTATAAATTAACTGAATGATGTGTTTAAGTCCTGGGAGATGGGACTAGGTCAGTGGACCTGTCCTTGGACTCCCTGAATTCAAGCAATGACTGTGAGACAGAGGAGTGAGCTGGTCCCAGGTTCTGGCAGATTGACTGCTACTGTGCTGCAGGCTGGCCACAGGAGGGATATGCCCTTCTCTGTGGGAGCAGCCGGGTGGGAACTCTGGGTAAGTCTAGCAAACGTTGGGCCCATTCTCTAAACAGCCCTTGGGCCCACAGCTGTGACAACGGAACTTGACTTTGGGGTGCAAGAAATCACCCAGGTTCCTATCTCCCTTTCTGACTAAACAGTGGCAGTAGCAGCCTGGTGCAATTTACTCTGCACCACAGGTGCCTGGAGTTTGGAAACCTGTGGAATTGTGAGTTTGAATTGGCCTCTGTTTGACGTCCATGCAGCTCTCTATGTCACTCTGAATGCTTGTGTGTGTGTGTGTGGGGGGGGGGGGGGTCAATTAGCACTTCTGTAGCTAAAATTGTAATTATAAAGGTCCAGGGTGAGAGTATGGAGCACAAAGGGTCTCCTTTACCTTTTCCCTGGGTCCAGGTCTGAAGACCATTAAAGGCTCTTTGCCAACCGAAGCAGGTGGGCCCTCTTCTTCCTTCACCCTTGGTGTCTCCAGTGCCTTTCTGTTATAGCCAAGCATTCTATCCTTGATAATATACTCAATGTATGGGTACGTAGGATTCTTTCCTGAAGAAGTGCATGCCTGTTGCTTCTGTCCTCTTCCTCACAGTGCAATAGTCAGGAGCATATTGTTTAAATTTCATGAATTTGTATAATTTCTAAAGTTCCTTTTGGCATTTATTTCTGCTTTTATTATTCTGTGGTCTGAGAAGATACTTGATATGATTTTAAGTTCTAAATTTGTTGATACTTGTTTTATGGCCTAATGTATGGTCTGTCTTGGAGAATGTATCATATGCTGATGAGAAGAAAGTATATTTTGCCCTTGTTGAGTAAAATGTTCTGTAAACATCTGAGTACATTTATTGTAAAGTTTAATTTAAATTCAATATTTCTTTATTTTCTGGTTTGTTTTTTTTTTTTCCAGTTTTTGGCCAAGGCCGGGTTTGAACCTGTCACCTCTGGTATATGATATGGGGCTGGCACTACACTCCTTTGAGCCACAAGTGCTGCTCTATTTACTTTTTGTTTTCATAATCTGTCTAGTCCTGTGAGTGTGTCATTTAGGTCACCCACTATTATTATATTGCTGTCTGTGGCTTTCTGTATGTCTAGTAATATTTGTTTTATGAATCAGGATGCTCCAGGGTTGGGTCCATATATATTTAGGATTGTTACAGCTCTTGTTGAATCGATGTCTGTATCATTATTCAATATTCTTGATCTGTTTCTACTGTTTTTTTTAAAAATTTGATTAACTATTTTATATGTTATAAGCAGAACTACTTTTGTTCACTTTTGGTCTTCATTTGCTTGGGATATATTTTTATACCCCTTTACTTTTAGGCTGTGTCATTTTTATAGGTGAGCTGAATTTCTTTTAACCAGCATATGATTAGATCATTTTTTAAAATCCACTCTGCCAATCTAGGTATCATTTACGTACAGCATTTAATCCATTTGTGTTCAAGGTTCATATTGACATTTGAGGGCTTTCTTTCCCCCATTATATTTGTTTCTTTCTTAATCTCTGTTTGTCTTTGTAGTTTGGAGGAATTCTATCATATTTCCATTTGATAATTTTCTCTTCTTCCTTTTGTGATTATTTTGTAATAACTTTGAGTTTTATACTTTAAGGTGTATTTATGATGGCAAATATCAACCTTTTTCTTACGTGTTTAAGATTTCTTTGAATATTTCTTGCAATCTAGTGATGAAACTTCAGCATTTGTTTTTCTGGGAAGCTTTATTAGTTCTTCATTTGTAAAGCTTAATCTAACTTGATATAAATTTCTAGGCTACTTTAATAGATTACCATTTTGAACATCCCATTCTCTTTTGGCTTATAAAATTTCTGTTGAGAACTCTTCTGGTTAGTCTGATTGGCTTTTCTTTATAGATTATTAGACATTTTCCTCTTGCTTATATTAAAGTTATTTTCTTCACATTGACTTTAGGCATTTTGATGACAATATGGCATGATGAAGCCATTTTGATTTTTGAAATTTATTTCCTAGGACACGTGGGTGTTTGTACTTGGATATCCATATCTCTTGCTGTACTTAGGAAATCTCAAGTAATTATTTAAGTAGATTTTCTAAACCTTTTGATTGTTCTTCTCCCTAAGGAATACTGATACTTTTTAAGTTCAGTTGCTTTATTTGGTCTTATCCATGTCTTGAAGAAATTTTTCATTCTTTTTCATTCCTTTTTTCTTTAAATTTTTGTCTGATAATTATTTCTAAACAACTGCCAAGTTCTGAGATTCTCTTCTGCTTGGTTTAGTCCAGAGTTGAAGTTTTCGAATGTATTTTTTAACTTCATTAATGAATTTTTTTGCGTTCCAGAATTTCTGTTTGCTTTCTTAAAGGTAACTTTCTTTTTGATAAATTTCTTATTCATATCCTAATGATTTTCTGATTTCTTGTCTTAGTTTTAAGATTTCTCTTATATCTCAATCAGCTTTCTTTAAATTAATATTTTGAATGCTTTATCTGGCATTTGATTTCTTCTTGGTTAGAGTTCATTGCTAAAGGATTACATCTCCCTTTGAAGGTGACATAATATGCAAAGCTTGCTTTTGTATGCTTCCTGTATTATTATGCTGATTTTTACATATGCAGAGCAACAGCTACTTCTTGCTTTTGAATTTATTATTGTTTGGGAAGGGGAATGTTTTCTTGAAAATGTAACCATGGTATATTTTGGGTGTGCTTCTAGGTGTGTGCCACAATGAAGACTTTGTATGATTTTTTTGGTCCAATAACCTTAGTGAGGTAGCTTTCTTAAATGCCAGTTTATTAGTTGTATACTGGGCTGGGGAGTGGTCTCCACACCTCCTGAGCTACTGAGGTGGTGCAGGTGATGGTGGTACCAGTGGTTGCAAGAAACTTTTTGATTTCTGAAGTGCTGTGCTTTTGTATCAGAAATTGTAATGGGCTGTGTGTTCTGACCTCGAGGCAAGGTGGTAATAGTAGGTTTGTGCTTGACCTTTGTAAATGGAAAGTGTTCCAGGCAGTGAGTTGGGCTGTGGAATGCTTATGGGCCTACTGTCTTGCACTCTATCTTGGGGTGGGAGGGGCAGCAAGGAAGTGTATGAAGCCAGAAGGACCTGGAACAGGAAATTCTGCACTCAGACTCCCAATGGCAGAAGCAAGAACTCACCCTGACAATGGTTGGGGGAGCAGTACTCAGGCCTTTGGCAAAATGCCTCAGTGTGGGGTGACTACTGCACCAAGGTCTCCATGCTGAGATTATGCCACAGTAGCAAGAGGATGGGGTGGCTCCAGTGCCACAGCCTAGTGAGAAGGAGTAGTACCTGCCACCCTCTAACCTCTCAGATTCAGAGGGACTCAGTTCCCCTCCCGAACATTGGCGTAAATCAGGAAATTTAATTATTCACTGTTAATAGCTTATAGTCTACCATGAAGCCCTCAGGTCTTAGGAGTCACTACCAGGTTCAAAACCACGCCTCCCTGGCAGTTCTCCTCTTGCTCCAGTTGGGAGTGGATAGGTGGAGCCTGGTTGCAGCAGAGCAGCAGCAAGAGCCCACCTTGCACTTCTCAGTTTTGGTTGAGGGAGCATCTTCCTCACTTCAGCCCAGATCTCCCTGGCCTAAGTCTATCACCAACGGTTGCCACCACTGCTAGCATCCAGGACCCCACACATCTCACCAAGAGCTAAGACTGAGAACGGCGTTCTATTGTAGATGCTCCGGTTAGGGAATTACATAGGCAGGGCTCAATGCAGGTCCTTCTCACAGCCACATGACCACTCTCCAAACTAAATTGAGAGTTTATGAGGGTCAAGGTGCTCTCCCACAGTAAGGATTGTGTGATTCCACAGTGGGAAAGTGGATCACAGAGAAACACTAATTCTCCTGTTCCTGT
Organism: Galagoides demidoff; assembly: GCA_963574575.1. NCBI lineage: Eukaryota > Metazoa > Chordata > Mammalia > Primates > Galagidae > Galagoides > Galagoides demidoff. Next base: position 29,208 of record CAUYQV010012963.1, on the reverse strand, counting down.
ATGGAGACTCACTTCTGGATTTCAGCCATTCTTGCCTACACAGGCTGCCTGCTGTGCTTCTCCTGCCCAGATTCTCAAGTTTCCTTGTGCTTGTCTGTTGAACTCCTGAGTTGCTTCCTGGATCAATGTTCAAAGTAGTATTCTACACATATGTTTTGATTCTTTTAAGTGGGTGAGGTGAGCTGGAAAAATCAGACAATGTTTTTATAGTTGGCCATATTGAAAAAATATTAAGTATATATCATTTTTATTCATTTTATGTATATAAGTGGTTCTAAATTGTAGTTAATTTTATTTCCCAGATGATTTGGCAATGTCTGAAGACAATGCTGTCTGTCAGGACTGGAGGAGGGTTATAACCATCCAAAAGGCATGGTCTGAGAGTGTTGCTAAATATCCTGAAACAAATAGGAAAGCCTACCTGCCACATGAATATCTGACCTAAAATGCCAATAGTGTGAAGACTGAGAAACTCTGAGATGTGTATGTGTATAATTCAGAAATACATATACTGTATTATATTTAATTAAATACTTCCATGTGGAGATTTACTTTTCAGTTTTAATGGGTTTTTCATGACCAAAAGTTCTTAAATTTAAGGTATTATTTTTTGTTTACAGTTAGTATGCTTTGTTCTTATTAAAAAGATCTTTGCCTACCCACTGATCTTGAAGGTTCTGTCCTTTATTATCTCCCAGTGTTGTGCTGTCCAATACAATAGCAAGTAGCCACATATGGCTTTTAAGCACCTTGAAATATAGCTGGTCAAGACAGAGAAGTGTTGTAAGTATAAAATATACATCATATTTCAAAGAATTAGTTTGAAAACAAGAATGTAACATATTGCATATTTTTACCTTGTCTACGTGTTGAAATAATATCAGATATATGGCATTAAATAAAATATATGATAAAATCAATTACATGTGTGGCTCACATATTTCTCTGGGACAGTACTTGCTAGAAGGAGTATAAATTTACTTTTTACATTTGCTCAAGAATCCTGTAGCTGAATTTTTATATGATGTGAAGCAGAACACTAAATTTATTTTACAACATGTGAACATCCAATTGACCCAGATATTAAAAGGTACATACTTCCCCTACAGCGCTTTCATTCCTCCTTTGTCTTTATTTAAGTGATCTTATATGAGATTATCTTTTTTCATATTTTTTCCTCTGTTCCAATGATCTATTTCTTATTCTTACACCAATAATATATTTAGTTTTTCTCCTTTTGTAGACTGTCTTGACATGCGGTGGTAAAATCTCCTGAGTTCTGTTCTTTTTTGCCGCTTGTATTTACATGTAAATTTTAAAATCAAAATTTCAAATTTCTAAAATCATGCCTGCTGAGGTTATCACTGGGATTAAATTTAATGTGTAAGTTATATAGGGAGAACTGGCATAGTAACAATATCAAGTCTTCGACAGACACAAGATAGCCTTCCTCTGTTTATTAAGTTTATTCATTCCTCTTAGTAATATGTTTTGTGAAAAGAATTTGAAAATCTGTCAGTGGATGTACTCCTAAGTTATAGATGATTTATAGTGCTCAAGAAAAATGTATTATTTTTTGAAATTAATTTTCTAATTATTGTTGATCTGTAATTAATCACAGATATTGATTATCTATCAGGTGACCTTGCTAAATTAGCTTAATTCCAAAAGTTTATCATCTGTAGATTCTTTGTTATTTTCTAAGTGGATAAACATAGTTTCTGCAAATAACAATAAGTGTGTTTCCTTGTTTTCTGTACATAAACCTCTTATCTCCATTCTTGATTTATTGCTCTGGATCAGAAACTGAATACGATTGCGAGTGAATGACCGCAGCTACCCTGGCCTCATTTTTAGTCTTGATATGTAGCCTGTCAATATCTCATAGATAGCTATGATGTTTTCTGTAGTCTTAGTTGTTGTGCTTTAGCTACCATCTATCAAATGAAAGTCCCTACTGTTCAAATTTGTTAAGAGTTTTTTTGAAGATGGAAGTTGCATTTGATCAAAAACTTTGTGTACTGTGCAGCACCTGTGGCTCAAAAAGGTAGGGCGCCGGCCCCATATGCCAGAGGTGGTGGGTTCAAACCCAGCCTTGGACAAAAAAAAAAACTTTGTGTACAACTGCTAAAATGATCATAATATTGTTCTTTTCATTCTATTAACTTGGTAAAATGAATTGATTTTGAATGTCTGTACAGCCTTTGATTCTGTATAAATCCAAATCATTAATGACGTATTTTCCTTTGGATACATCCCTAGGTGAAATTTTTTTTACTTTTTGTTTTCTAGAATTTTTAATGTCTAATACATACAAATAAGACAATTGGCCTGTAGTTTCCCTGTCTTTAATATTTCCACTAGCTTCTGTTAGCAAAGTTATGTTCATCCCATTTAACAATTTAGAGTGTAGTACTTTTTATTCTTTGGAAGTTTACTTAGGAATAGGAGTCTTTCTTCCTTGGAGACATGAAAGAACTTTATGATGATGCCATTTTGATCTAATGTTTTCATCACTGAAAAATATTTTTAATTAAGGATTTAATGTCTTTCATAGATAAAGGATTGCACAAATTTTCATATTTTAAACGTTTGTATTTTTTAAATTAATTTTTCACCTAATTTTTCAAATTTATTTGCAAAGCCTTTTTCTTTATAATATCCTATTTTTTTTTATTATCTAAAGAAACAGTAGCTATTTTGTTTTTTTCATCCTGACAAGAGGAAGTCCTCCCTCTCCCTCTGGTTTCTCATCTTGCAAAGTGTGGTTTGCTAATTTAATTAATTTTCTAAAAGTACAAAATTTGGCTTTGCTCTTTTACTGTTCTATTTAGTTTATTTTTTATTAATTGATTTCTGATGTTATCTTTATTATTCCTTTTTTCCCACTTACTTCAGATTTAAATAATTATCCATTTTCTAGGTTCTGGTATTTGATTATTGATTATTTTGGCATTTCTCTTTTTCAAGCATAACCCTATCTGCATACATACTTAAACTTTTTATATTTTTATTTCTTTGCAGACTTCTGTTTATATACTAATATATTTTTATTGATTTATAATCCACAAATCTTTCTATAACTATGTTCAATATGCACTGACAATTATTAATTGCATTCTTGGTTTTCTGTGGTCAAGTTAATATTTGATTCTTTTTTTATACATTTGAATTCTCTGGTGTAATTTCAATGCTTTCCCTGCTAGTGACTCTATTCCTGGGTTTTTGTTTTCCAGTCCGCCTTCAAATAATATTACTTTGATTCACGTATAAAGAAAGACCTTGCAAGATTTAATTTCATTTCCCCATTCCTGACATACTTTGTTGTGATACATTTTATTTGTACCAATGTTACAAACTATAAAATACTTACTTTTACTTAATTACATTTTAAAACTATTAAGACCGAAATTTAAAATCGTTTCATATTTATGTACATGTTTATGATTCCAGGCACTCTTATTCCTTGTGTACATTCAATTTTCCATCTGGCCTCATTTTTCTTTAACCTCAGCAACTTCTTTTGATGTCTCAACCTGTTGGGCTCGTATGGCCCTGGTCTCAGTTAGCGCAGGTAGGAACCAGGCAAGAGGCGGATTAGAAGTACGAGTTTGTGGAAGGCAGGCTAGCCCTTACTTTCCGAATAGCCCAGAGCAACCTCTGCACCAACCTTTTATTGAGCCAGAACAACACAGGTGAGGGGAGTAATTAATAATGACTACGTGCTGAGGGCACGGGCTCCTTCTCCATAAGGAGCACCTGTGGACAAGTTGCCCGTGAGTCCACCCCTCACCTGTAAATCATCTTGCTTAGAGGTCATTTGTCTCTTGGCATCCTCTACATTTTGACATTTTCTATAGTGCAAATCTGCTAGCAATAAATTATAAAAGAAATCATTTGTCTGAAAAGTGGTTTTAGTAAATTTGAAGATAGAATTATGGGTGGACAGTTTTTTATCATCCATTTCAAATATCTTTCTACTATGTCCTTCACATCTTTTTCTAATGAGAAGTCTGTTATCATTTTCATTGTTTTTTTCTTGGTACATCTAAGTTTATTTTCCTTCTCTTAAGGATCAAAGTTCTATTGCTGCCTTTCTCCAATATATGAAAATAGCTCCTCCATACATTTAACTCTGTTTTCATGATTATTTAACAGAGTTTGAATAAACATAGGCCATAGTCCATCATAGTATAAAACGAAAGTCTTGCTTGGCTACTTTTATTGAATGCTGAATTGTGTATGAAAATGCATGTATCCATTCATGTCATCTTTCTCAGGAGGAGATGGTTTTGTAGGATCTGGCAGACAGTGAGAGGACGAGCATGCCATTTGAATCCAATCAGGAACTGAACTGATAAACACATGAACTTCAGTTTTTTCAGGAAGCTTTCAAATCATTGATTATCCTTTGTTTTTAGAATTTGAACTTTCAGAGCTTCTGGAATAAATTTATGGGCTATTTGGACCATCTACTATAAGATTCTATAGACCTATTTTTCTTTCTCAGATCCGTGGGACCACCAATAACTCTTTTTAGCTATTTAGAGTTTTATCAACAGCTTTCTGTTCCCCTTCTCTACCTCCCAGCCTGTCCTGCCTATAAAAGTGCAACTGCCTAAAAGGAAACAATAAATTCTGGGTGCTGGACCTCTCTGTGCTACTCTTTTCTCCAAGATGTTAGTACGAAAATTCTCCCTTCACTAAATTTGCACTTTCCAAGTTTTTCTCCCCCCACTCCCCACTCCAACAAGGCTTTGAAAAGCTCTGCTTCTTTACAGCTGTTCTCTGATCATCTTCTTGCCCCTCTAGTTGTATTACGTTTGAATTGAAAATTGTGCTTGGAAGAAAAGCTGGGTATGGGATCATATGAATAATGAGAGCCTCAAGGGCCTCAAACAATGTGGAGGGAGGTGAATATATTCTAACCCTCTTTATGCATAACATCAGCAGATGGCCCAGCATTCCATTTACTTGAAATGTTCAAATGTAAAAGGTAGGTGGGAATGATTTGGCAAACGACTATAGGCTCGAACTGATGATGGCACAAGATTTACCATATGAAATCTGACACCTTATCTATTGTAGAGATCTTAATAGATAGGCAACGATATTAATGAATAGTAAGTATTTGCTTCCCACTAGGAGACAGGTGCATGATTGCATTGTCAGATTTAAGATTGATCATTCAATATATTAGAGATTAAAATATAAAGGAATTAAAATATCCTCTTTATTTTAACTCTATTGAAACCTGTATTTTTGGGCAGTTATCAGAATTTTATATAAAGAAGAAATTAAATATGAAGTGGGAAGGAAAGGAGAGGGTAGGAAAAAGTAAAAGAAAGAGGGAAGTTAAGAAATTTCTATGCATGTATTATACTTCTGTTTATATTTTTCTAAATTACATTATTTTATGGCCTTTGTGAATTTTACTATATATACACACATTTCTGTGGGGTACATATGTAGCAGTTAAATTATTTGTTTGTCCCATTAATCAGTAGACTCTTTGGTCTGAAACATATATTTATAAAATGTTTATATATACCCACACATACATAATGCACACATATATATGAATTACCTATGTGTGTATGTATATACATATACATAAACCTATATAAATGTATTTGCTTTAAATTATTTTTAAAGGAATAAAAAATTGCTAGTTAATTTTGATACAATTTAATTTCTGTTTTTTGTTTTCATCAACAAAACGTGCTCTTGGGATTCAGTCTCATTCTTTCGACTGTTGGTCCTACAAGAACAGTGACTCATTCTGCCTTTTCCTCCTTTATTTCTAGGACCTATATAGCCCTTGGCACATAGCCACAACTCAGCAAATATCTATTAATGGAAAAACCTGGAATAACACTGAGTTCCATGATTTTACAAAGTACCGCAGTTGTAAGGCAGAAAGATGTATCTATGGCTGGAATTGCCAGAGTGAACGGTGAAGGGAGGGGGAGAGAAAGTAAGAGGAAAAGGCAACGTATTCTCAAAGTTAGATGAGTCAGAGGTTCTGAGTGCTCCTCCCAAGGGGATCTTTGATCATCTGGGGTTATCTTAACCTTCTAGCCTGTTTTAAGTTAAAAATGGAGAAACTGATAGACATTGTTTATAAGGAACCTATTCTTTGATTCTAAGGATAGAGTCTTGTGAGAATAACCTCATACCACTGTGGCTTTTCTTGACAAGTGCTGGTGATGGCAAGAGGAGAACCTACCACACAACCATGCAGGCGCCTCCCTTTCCTTGGCATAGTTGGAAGATACAGCCATTCTGTATTTTTTAAAAAATTGAATCTTCATCCTTCCTTTACTAATGCATTTCAGACTTACTCGGTTCCATCTCTGTATTCTTTAGGCTAGAAAATGAAATTCTATTTACTTATGATCTGATATTCCTTCACAAGAAACATTCTCAATATACAATGCAACGCTAGCTATGTAAACGGTTATGTATTTTCCTTGGCTGTTTACACTTACAGCTACTAACCAAAAGCCATACAATCATCTTTAGGGTATGAAAATTGTAAATAACAAAGGATTCATTTGAAATAAAGCAAATAGAGTAAGATTTTTATCAACCTTCTTAAAAATAAGATTCTCTCACTTTTACAAACACTTCCTGTGCTTTTCCTTTATAACGTTATGTTATATTGCATAAAATCCCAGGAGTAGTAAGCATGAATGTAAGGTCTGTTTTGTTGTTGTTGTTGTTTTTATTTTACTCTCTTTTTATTCTCATAGACTTCTGAAAAATTCTATATTGCCAATCACAGCCCCAAGGCAGATTTTTAAAATTTTTTTAAAAAGGGTTTTTAGTTCAAAAAAAAAAAAAAGTTTATAGAGAAAGATCATATGAAAGAAGAAGAAAAAGAAAGCAGAGTAAATAGGAAATACCCTAAATATATTTGATAATTATAATAATTGATTACTTGAGTCCTTTCTTTGAAAGATCTTGTAAAAGGACAAAAGTATATATTTATATACCCAGGGAGTCTCCAAGTTCCATAGTTTTTGTTACGTATTTTAGCCATTGTTTGTTCGCATTCTTTCATGAAAGCATTTGTTTTTCCTTCTTATCTTTCATTTTTTCTAGATAGTTGCTGCTCAAAGAATTCAGGCCTGTGTCTTGGAGGAGTTATATTTTCAGTGCTTTAGAAATCATGCCAACCTATAGACTATACCTAATGTAAAAGCCTTCACTTTACAGATGGAGAAACCCAAGTGTTGAGAGACTTCCTGTCCGAAAGACACCAACAGTCCAAACTTGGAATCCTTCCCTGCAGTCAGCGCTGCCATAGCTTCCTCGCTGAACTACTCCCTGCTCCGGAATGTTCTCCTTCTCTCTACCAGGCAAATTGTTCCAGTTAAATCAGTCTCAGCAGTCTGGTCATCAGTCAGACTCCTATGGATCTGACTGTCTATGAAGCACGCCATATCTGCCCCAAGCTCACTTTTAATCCTTACGTTCCCTTTATCCCTTCTCCACTTCAATCAAACGTGTCATTTCTTGTTTGTGCCTTCACAGAAGAACACTTTTCCATCTCCCATATCCTCCCTCGTCCGTTTGCCAAACGTTGCATGCTATTGCAATAGCAAAACAAGTTTTTTCACAACAGGATTTATTTATACCTAAAAATTCTATCAAGGGTGTGAAGGTCATTTCACTTCCATATCATAAATAAGTTAATTGATTGAACTACTAAGTTAAAAATATCAGTTTGAGACTAGGGAAATTTGCTGTAATTGACTTAAAACTACTTAACGTAGTTTAAGCTACAGTCAAATACTGATAAAATGTATTATGGTAAGCCACTCTTACCTGGGTCAGTCCCAAAGTGTGAGTCTAATTCCATTCCATCGTTGTCCTAAAAGTTCAAAAACACCTGCACACAGAAAAACACCTGCATACAGAGCAGACGTCTGAAACAGAGCACAGCGTCTCAGGTTTCAGGTGGGGACTGGGCATCTTTTTGCACTGCACCACTTCAAATGTTATCTCTGTCACGGTGAAGAGGTCAAAAGCAGATTACTATGAATTGTTCTGTGCCTATTCACCCAGACATTGACCACACCCTTGTAGTAATTATATCCCACTGTGGAGCAAGAGGAGGAAAATTAGAAATTTCATATTAAAAACATAATCTACAAGGATCAAAGAAAAAAATCTTGTGAGACTATGAAAAAGTAATGAATGGATCCAATGACGTCTTTTGTAATTGTGTTTGTATTTGATAATGATAAGTTCGTAAATGTTTCTTGAACTGATCAAGTTAAATGAGGGCATAAACCCTATGAGATGCAGTGTCATTTTTTTCAGTAGTTAAGTACCTCACACTGTAATCAATTGTAAAGAAATCAAGTCATTTATGATTCCAAATGTAAATCACATATAATAACGAATTTATATTTGGATTAATGTTTCAGCAAAGACAGAGCCACTAGAGCAGCAGGAAAACACATTGGTCTTTAAAGAACAAACCTTCTTTCTCTGTCCTGCCACTTGGTCGTTTAAGTCTGTTGTAAATCCATCTGGTAGACTAGAAAGTTTCAGAATTGATGGACCAGTTCCATTATGCAACCTAAGACATTTATTCTACACCGCACTCTATAGATTTAAAAAAACTCTACCTCATTGCTATCAATAGGAATAAACACTTGTACCTATCCTGATTTGGGAACTTTGCCTCTATGCACTCATTAAATTTTCTGTTTTCCTTCTGAAGTTTTTTCCACCACAATATTTAAAAATATACAGTTCAATCCTACAGTTTTGGAGCTAATGAACATTTCTGCTTAGAGAAATATTAAGTGATGGGTTACATATTTTAGCATTTTCATTATTAGTGCAAATTTTACATCCATTAACACAATTGACATTGTTAATTAAGGATAACTGTAAGCTAACTTTTAGACTAAAATCTCAGGGAATGGAATGATTTAATTATTGTATGTCAAATTAGTGGAAGAAATCTAGTCATGAAATAATGTTTATCCTGGTCTCATAACATTTTTATATTAGAGCTGTGTGTCTGCAGGCTTCCTCCTGAGAGAATACTGCATCCTTCTATAACTAAACGGGTGACCTTACTGCTCCCTGGAGTACCTTCCAATTTACCTTCTTGTTAAAATGAATCACTCCCAAGTAAGAATAATCCCTCACTTGATGTTTAGCCTGCTAGCTGCTGCTCTGTTCTGAATGATTGATGATCATATATTTAAATAATTACATCGGTCCTGTTGTTCTAATATTTCATCATAGCTAACAAGAAGATGTGTGTAGATAATTGTATTACAACCTTCCCTCTCTTCAAGTATTTTTCTTCATTAGAAATTAAACATCTCTGAAATAATAAACCACCAAATCTCTCCCCACTGAAATTTAAAGAGTAAGGCAACATAAACATAATTTTATTTTATAATTCATAACAATCATACATTGAAAGCTAATGTTTTCACAGCTATCTTCGACTAAATATAATTTACACTATATTTTACATAATGGAAGCAATAAACTTTGCCTTTTCATAGATGAAAATGTAACTAAAAGGTCAGAAGAATTTGCTGTGGAAATTGAAATAATTAAATGGAGGCAATGTAAAAAGGAAATGAGAGATTAAGCACTTGGTACAAATTTCCCTGATGTTGGCGATATTTTAAATAGTTTAGATAATGATGATGATGATAAACCATTTTGTGGAGAGTATAAAAAGATTTCTCTTGCTTTAAAGCAAAACGTTGCAATCCTGCCACATCATAGCAACTAAGAATGAGAGAATAATTTTTTTGATAAGAGAACACTGAATAAGCATCCAGAAACCGCAGCAACCATATCAATCGTAAGCCATCCCTGGCACTTAGAAGCAAGGCCCCATAGCTTGCTTGATCTCAATTTTGCCCTTCCTTTTTTTCCTAGGGTATTTTCCTCCAGTAAGTAAATTCATGATCAGTAGCCATGGAAAGAAAAGAAAAAAACAATGCTGTATTTAGAAACAGAGGTTAAGGTCAAGTCTCCACTTACAAAAAGAAATAAAGAACTAAATCTCAGGCCAAGGTCTCAAGTTTCCCAACTGCTTAAAGGGAAAAAAGTAATAAAAGTAAGTAAAACATTGAACAATGATCTGGTTCAAGCAAGAAGAATAATGTGCCAACATTTAATTCAATAATGAATGAGATTATTGACATAATTTATCCACACGACGTGCTAACTCCAGATAGTAACTTTCTGCTTTCCATTAGTTGTATTTGGTAGACCTGGCCAAATAACTTCCTTTATTGTGGGGGAAAAATGTGGAGTCAAAAATTTATGCTGTATTTATTTCACTAAATAGATATTTTATTAGTGCTAATTTCTTACATAGTAGAACCTCCATAGTTGACCATCTCCCTACACTTACCACCTCAAAGGTGCTTGTCAGAGAAGTTCTGTACCTCCCAGGAATGAATCTGCCTTACTATCCTTCACATACACAAATTTTGGGAAAAGTCCATGGTAAGCATGGGCTTAATTTCAGAGCTTAGACAATGTAAGTGGTGTATTCTCATAACTGGTGCAACAATGTGCTAGAGATGCTCCTATGAAACGAGGGTGTGGAGGAATGTGTGTGGACGTGGGAAATTCCCTATGATGTAGCTCAGTCCTTTTGTATCTATGAAGTAAATAACCATTCATAGCAGTAATGGATTGATAACAGCAAACTGTCTAGAGACTCAGAGACCTCAGAAATGACAATCTGTTCCCACCAGGTAATGGAAGTAAACAGCAAATTGTTTGCTTTTTTTGTTGTTGATTAGTTTTAGTTCTCTGTGGATTCTAGTTATCAGCCCTTTCTCAGATTCGTAGCATGCCAATATCTTCTCCCATTCTGAATGTTGTCGCTTTGCTTTAGATGCTATGGCGTTAGCTGTGCAGAAGCTTTTTAGCTTGATCCTATCTCATTTATTTATTTTTGGTGTTGCTGCACTTGCCAAGGGCATCTTCTTCATAAAATCTTTTCCCACACTGTAATCGTCAAGAGTTTATCAGTGGGCAAGAGACATGAACAGAACAAGACAGGCAAATGGCCAACAAAACATGAAAAATGCTTATTGTTCATAATCATCACAATAATGCAAATCAAACCATCTTGAGATGTCACCTAACCCCAATGAGAATAGCCATATCACAAAGACCCAACAGTGTAGATGCTGGTGTGAATGTGAAAAGGAGGGAACACTTTTACACTGCTAGTTCAATCTCAAACGAATACAGCCTCTTTGGAAAGAGGTATGGAGAATCCCCAAAGAGCTAAAAGTAGATCTTCCATTTGATCTCACAATCCTATTGCTAGATATCTACATGGAAGTGAAAAATCATTTTACTATAAGGGCATTTTCAGTAAAAAATATATCACAGTTCAATTCACAATTACCAAAATGTGGAAGCAACCCAAGTGCCCATCAACCCATGATGGATTAATAAACTGTGATATATATATATAATAGACACACATGTACATATGTACATACCATGGAATACTATTCAGGCATAAAAAGATGGAGACTTTGCATCTTTTTTACTAACCTGGATGGAACTGAAGAACATTTCTCTTAGTAAAATATCATAAGAATTGAAAAGCAAGTATGTGATGTACTCAGTACTAATCTGAAAATGATAGATCAACAACTAAGGGCCCACATGAGAGAAAAACACAATTAAATCCAACTGGGGAGTGTGGAGGAGGATTAATAAGCTCTCACCTAATGGACACAATGGGAGGGTATACAACCCTGGGTGAAGGGCTCAATTTGGACTTTAGCTAACAAATGCAAAGACTGTAACCTAATGGTTTGTACCCTGATACTAATCTGAAATTAAAAAATAGAAACAAAAACAAACAAAAATGTTCACTAAGGTAATGTGTCTCTAAAATGAAGGTAAAGAAAGAAGGTGTTGGATGTTAATTGCAGCCTCTATCTATAGCAGCAGCTAAATGCAACTAATTCTCTCATTGACTGCTCTTATCTTAGATATTGAGTACAAGCATGATTTTGAAACTCCAATGACAGAATGGAATCAATATTGGGCATGAGCATGTCTGAGCAATGCAAGAGGTAGACAGCAGTGATGTTATTGATAATGCGTGCCCCATATTCCTTTGGCTCACCTCTGTACTTACCTGTAAATGTGGAGAACAAATAGTGTTCATCACCATGTCTCAGTGGAACTGTCCCGAGGCATATCCAACACAGTTTCTCAGAGAGTACTCAGCAGAACTGAGCCCTACGATGCAGTCATTGACCTACCTGATGTTGGCTTTTACTTTCTTTCAGTATTACTTTCCTTATGCCCTCACTTTCGTTTCATCGAAATAGCTGCTAAATAAAATACATGCACCCAAGGTCGTATATCATGCTACTTTTAAGGGAACCACAAACTAAGATAATAACGAAACCAGAAATTTGTTGCTAGGTGTCAGGAAGCTCTTTAAATAGCATTTTCTAATTTGCTCCCAGTCCTGGAAGTTATTTACAACCTTTCAGAACTATAGCTGAAAAATTGCAATTGGTCGTTGCGCTGATGGTCTCAGAAAACTAGTAACAAAATCATCTCCTATAGAGAGGAAAACATTTTAACCTCATGATTTTATTACAGTTGGAAACTGATAGATTAAGTTATTTTTTATTCTTAATATAATAACTACTTTGGTAGTGTGAAGAAAGTTAACTCACACACACACAAACCATTTGAATCTACTCTCTTGAGGTCAAAATGGTTTAAATAGATCCAAAGAACATATACATTTAGATCCTTAGTTTTAAAAATATTCTGTGATATTTATGTTGAAATACACTTAGGAAACTAGGTAGAGATCATAAAATGCAAAATTATTTCAGTTGAGTAGTTATTTCGTTTTTCATATGCTAACTAGAGGGTAGGTATCATAAGCTTTCAGGTGGAGATGAGAAGAGCAAGATACTTCTCCTCTTTTTATCTCTTCTAATATAAAATATAAAGATTAATAAATTGAATATTGAAAGGTGGTTCATATGTGGGAAGTTTTAATAAGAAGAGTTTCAGCAAACAAAGAAAACATCTCTTCACCAGTGCCTCGTGGCAAAGTGCCTGATGAGGTTTACATTAGTGCCTATCGCTGATAAAGCAGACATTTAGTTTTGGTTTGCTTTGCTTTAGTAATCAGGGGTCCTCAAACTTTTTAAATAGGGGGCCAGTTCACTGTCCCTCAGACCGTTGGAAGGCGGAACTGTGGGCCCCAGGAGGAGATGGCTGCTAAGCAGGACAGGCAGCGGCAAAAACACCCAGCAGGCCGGATAAATGTCCTAGGCAGGCCGCATGTGGTCCACAGGCTGTAGTTCGAGGTGCCTGCTTTAGTTTGTTTGATTTTTAAAGGAAAAAAAAAAAATCAAAATGTGAATGACCTGAAAATTTCAAAATCAATATTTTAAGTTCAAAATTCCCATTTCATTAAATACAATCAATATTGCTTTAAGTCTGCAGCATCCTGAAAACTTGATAACTTTTTTCCTTATCATACCTCTACGTTCCATAATTGTTTTACTAATATCATTGGTTAAATAATTCCATCAATTTTCATAGTAGTTAAATTGTACAGGAGAGTAGAATGGAAGTGTATGTTCTCAGACCAAACTGGTAAGATATGACAGAGGAACCTAGTTACAGTTCATTGTACTCAGAAGAATACTATTACCAGAAAAAAAAAAAAAAACTATTGATATGATCTCTAGGAAAAATGAACATAGACAAGTGGCATGCCCTAAAATTCTTAGTGTTTTTTTTTACCAGGTACATCAAATATCAAAGTTTCTACAATATAAATGTACAAAGTTCAAATAGTCTACTGATTTATTTCAAAGAACCAGATTTGGAATTATATTTTATCATTTTCATAAACATTTATTATAGGAAAATAATGCATCTATGATTTAATAATGTAGTATTAATCATTTAATAATTGTAGTATTTTTCTTCCTTCAGAAATTTAATATTTGTACAACTCTATGGGAGGACTAAGGAAAATGTTAGTTTACAACCTTTGTTTCCTACCTGAAAACTATTGTGCCTTTACATTGACATTCCTATGGTAATGAAGTAGTTCTAAAGTAGATTCTTAAGGAACTGTATGCATGCCACATTCTTAAGAATCAGCAATGATGTGAAATGAATATTCAAAGAAGGTACAAATCTCTATATGCTACTTCTGCAAGGCTAGTTGAGTGCCTTGTTAACATAGGCAGAGTTTTCAATCCTAAAGTATAAATTCAAGCCATCTAAGAAATCTTATACAGATGAGGCCCACTCACTGCAGGGAAATCTAGGCAAAATGAGATTCAAGGCGGTAAAACATTAAAATAGTTACATTTCAAAAGCATCTCTCTCATGACTGAGTGGTTCTTTGAAACTGAACTATTTCTAGACATTGTGAGTTAGAGAAAAGCATAGCTTAAGATGATATTCTATCGAGGCTTAGGAAGATATTTTTGATTCCACATTATATGTAATAAGGAAAAATATTAGGTAAAATGAAAGACTGAACTGAATCTAATAGATCCCGTAAATCAGGTACCTGAGCAGGCTATAATGAAACAAAACTTCAAGTCATATCATAGCCATATATTTCTTCGTGAAGCCTTTTAAAGAAAAAGGAAATGCTTGGGGAATTCAAAACTGAGACTTGATGGGAATATGAAAGTTACTAAAAAAAGAACTTATGTAATATAGCTAAATGGATAAAAGTATTCAATATATTTTCATAGAAAGGTCTTTAACTATTTCTGCCAAACGAATTGCCAAATTTATGTTGGATTTTCAAGCGCTGTTTATATTTTAAAAGATTTTTTTCTTTATTCAAATTTTCATAGGTAGGATATGGACTAGTTTTACGATGGGAGATTTCCAGAAGTAACATGCAGTATTGTAATGAAGCGGTAGATTTTTCTTCTTTAAAAGGCTTATTAAAATATTAAACAAAACATAGACAGGGTCATAATGCCTACCCTGCTAAAGAAAAGAACAATATATGTCATAAGATAATAATATATGTCTCGAATAAGGCGGCTCTATTTTCTGATTAGTGAATAGCACAGAAAGTCTCTAAAGCATAAATTTGGGAAAATTTTCTTTTATATTTGCCAATCTATGTATATTGTTTTAGGAATATTATGACGTCCACCACAAGATTTTTAGATTTAACTTTACAAAGCCAGAAATCATTAGATTGTTACTTTTACAAGACCTGTGCCTTCAAGCCTAGTAAGCTATCACCAGATGTAGTCCTACCAAATACTATAGAAGGTCATTTTAAATTCAACGCTTGGCCATCATCATAGATTTTAATCCTTTCTATTTTTAAAAGAAAGGCTTATCAAATATTAAAGATAATATATATTTTTCAAAATCCTTTAAGGTTGCACACTTTTGTTTGACTCTAGATTTCAAAGCATTATGTATCCTTAAGGATTATTGTTCTGCAGTAGAACTTAAAGTTGGAGTACTGGGATGCATATGTGGCAGGATGAAACCTCCAGCCTGTGGTCAGGATCCTTCATGGCAACAGCTTCAAAGCTCACACCTTACTTGGCACACAGAAACATATATATTATGGAAAAAATTACTTACCACCTGATGCTTTTAAAAACAGTGGCAAAAAAATGTTACTGGGATAGAAAATGAAATTTCGAAGAAAAAAATATTGAGAGTAATCTTGAACCAGAAAGAATATTTGAACTCCATATGCCTGCCAAAGTTATCATTCATTTTCTACAAGAATAACTCTGTAATCTAGTTTGCTTATACTTTTTTTTCCTTATCAAAGGTTTCTTCCTGACTTTTATAATCCCAAAGCAGAGATATAATATCATTTTGAATTCTGAATTTAGGTGGGTATAGTAAAGCTGTCTTTAAATTATGACTTGGAAGAAGGTATTTTACAGGTAGCATAGACTTTTCTTTTGTGGTATACTTAGTCCCAGATCAGAAAAAAATTAATGTTTTGTGGACCTTACAGACCAATTCATTTTGTTTATGGATGGAAGCCCATGATTTTAGGTCTTTCTCTCAAAGTCACAAATGCTAAGTTTCTTTGAACCATTCGACTAGTTTGTTTGGAACTATATCTCCATCTATAGATAATTATTAATTAATCAATAGATTAATTTTCCAGCAGCTTTTGACTTGAAAATTCATATTACCCAAAATTTTCTTTAAATAATTATCAAGGTTTATATTTTACTATACTTTTTTTTGCATACTTATTATCCTCACAGAGTAAAAAATATTTTATCATTTTTGATCACGCTTTCTTAATGACGTAACAACCAGATTCACGCCACTGACAGAAAAACAGAGGAAAATCAGATGATCACTTTAATAGATACAGAAATACTTTTGATCACAGTTTAATATCCATTGATTAAAAACATCCTAGAAAAGCAAGAATAGAGGGGATGTCAATCTGATAAAGAATATCTATGTAATTAATCCCTATGCCAATATTATACTCTCCTTATGGTGAATTGGTAAATGATTGAATAATTATACATAATACAAGTATTCCCACAATTGGCACATGTAATGGATATCAGGAGTCTTATGCAATGGAATAAGAACAATAATGAATTAAGATAATTATAGTTTGTTTACATAGTAAAGTATTACTTAGCAATGAAAATGAATGAGCTCGTGCTTCATGCAACAACATAGATGAATCTTGCAAACAAAATGTAAGTCGAATGCAGCCAGTCATAAAAGAAAATTATTTTCATTTTTATAAAGTTCAAAAGTAGTTCGGCAAGGTGACCGAATAGGAAGCTTCCCCTTCCTATTCTACTCTCCCCTAGAGAAAGTTCAACAAGCAACTATTTTCAGAATAGAACATCTTTTTGTAAACTTCAACATTTGGAAATAAGCTTGAGACACCCAAGCAGTCTGTAGAGCTGAATACAATTTGAATTTGAAGGGTATTTCCCTCTGAACATGCCACTCACTTCTCCCCCTCATTTTGGTCAGATTCTCCTGAGCCCACAGTTTCTACAGAAGGAAAACAGAACAAAGACATCCCTCCAGTTTCCCTAACATTCCCAGTCACTTCCCAGGAAAACTGTTCGGGCAGCACCTACAGAGGAAACCAGGGGAAAGAGCACAGCTAGACGCCCCCCCACCCTCCCCCCTGCCCCAGGTCAGATGTAAACGAACAAAGGAGGCAGAGGAGAGTGAACAACATGAAGATCTTGGTGTCATCTCTACCCTCCTGCTGGCTGTGTAGCTCAGTGGCAGATACCAGCCAACTTCATAGCCCACCAGCAAAGCTGAGGTGGTTGCCTTCAGAAGCAGGGCGGATACTTTAACATAGCTTGATTCCCTAGATTATTAGTTTCCCTGCCCAACCTCAGACCCACCTTAACAATCCTACCTATGCAGGGAGACACCTGCCTCCACCCATTTTGGAGAAGCAAAAAGGATAGTTTGACTCAGGAAGTCATGTAGCAGATTCACTTAGCTGAAAAGCACTGCCAAGGTCCCCACCAAGTCAGGGTGACTTTCACTTCTGTGAATCCTGAGGAGTATGGGGACTGTAATCTGGGAAGTTAAGCAGCAGCAGCAGCTCCAATCAGCCAAAAAGCTCACCAATAACTGCTCCCAAGTAGGGAAATACTCACCTCTGTATCACTTGGGGCCAGACCTCCTTGAAATGGGAAATCATGTAGCTGCTCAGCTCAGCCAAAAGCATCTCATAGTTCCATATCGATATTAAGGAAATCCTCAATCATGTATTTCTAAGGAGCATAGCTGCTGTGTAACCGCAGAGCCCAAACTTTATCCCTGACAAATATTCCAAAACTAAATATTCCAAACAGTGGAATTAGCATATTTATCCAGGGGATATACCTCCTTACTAGCCTGAGTACAAACCATCTCCCCACTCAGCCAGCTATTCTGCTTGGAGATGGTCTTACAAGACATGAGATCCCAGCCAAATGCTCCATCCAACATCACCATAACATCATAGGCACTGACCCAGCAGACTAAGATACTCAAAACAAGTTGACCCTGTTTGGAGTCATCTCCAGCTGCCCTTCTAGATTCACAGGCTAGACTACATAGTGATGATCTATCCTTGCCAAAAAACACCTGTAAAGGCCAGAAGAAGAGGCTGTTTCCTCAAATGCACAGACAGTAATATAAGGACACAGGTTAATGAAAAGTCAAGGATTCGTGACACTTTTACAAGAAATGAATAAACCTCCAATAATGGACCCCAAAGACACAGAGGTTGATGAAACGTGTGACAAAACAGTCAAAATAATACAAAAAAACTTCAGTAAAGTACAAAATTTAGGGATAGAAAATTTAATATCATTTGGAACATATTATATGAAAAAGTGAGAAATTTTACAAAGAAATGGTGACAATTTTTTATCCTTAGAATAAAGAATACGTGACCATCCTGATAAAATCAATAGAAATTATTTGATTAATTAATTTTTTTCAACAGAAAACTCAATCAAGCAAAGGATAAATTCACTCAGCGGAACAAAAGAAACAAACAAAAAATAAAGCCTACAGAAATTAAAAATCATCATCCAAAGGCCAAACCTATGTAGAAGAGGATTTGTGAAAGGAGGGAAAAAAGAAAAGTTCCAGAAAGCATCGATAACAAAATAATGGCTGAAAACTTCTCTAATCTGAGGCTATATACCAACCCCGGTGTACCAAAAGAGGAGTACAACAAACAAATAATAATCAAACTATTAAAAGTTGAAGAAAAAGAAAAGATTTAAGACCAGCAAAAAAGGCTAAACACATGAAGTAAAAAGTCATATCAATAAAACTATCAGCAGAGATAGGTTTCTCAACAGAAGCTCACAGGCCACATGAGAAGAGGAAGATATATTCAAACTCGTAAAGGGAAAATTGCATATAGAATGTTAGAGTCAAACTGTTAAAGGAAAAATAATAGGGTGATATATTCCAATTATGAAGGGAAAAGAAACTATCTTTAATAAGTGAGAAAAAAGAAAAAATTTCCTGCATGAACAAGTACTAAATGTATTCATCACCACTACCACTAGACTGACTAAGGGAAGTTATTTAAATTGAAATGAACATAACAAACCCACCAACCCTGCCAATTAATAACATGGAAAATAGAAAAGGAAAAATCTCAAAAAACATATTAAAAGGGGACAGGCCCAGAGAGATAGTTCTCAAAAAAGGACATATGATGGCCAACAGATATATGAAAAAATATTTCACATCAACACAATATCAGGAAAATGCAAAAATAAAACCTATGTCAAACACATATCATGCTTAATGTATGCATTGCCCTAAGTGCTTTCTATGTTCACATATTTAAAAAATTCAATGAGCCTATTATTATCTTCTATTTCACATGAGATGGCAGTGTACAGGGAACACAGGAGACCTTTTCCAATGTCATAGGTAAGTTTATAGCATAAGCCATTATGAATCCAACTACATACATGGGATGAAGAGAACACATGACTTCCCAGCGGCATCATGCACACATTTGAGATTGTCTTTATTGTTTCATGATACAGACATAGGTACTATTTTGCTGTAAAATATTTTCCTGGCCACTACTGACATCTTCCCTCTGTGTGTTGATTTTTCCACCCTCATTGTTTGTCTCTGCAATCTTTCCTTATTCTTCAACAACAGTCCTCAGGTTGTTGTTATTGTTGTTGTTGTTGTGAAATCACTATCAAAAAAGTCCTCAAAATGTAGGACTAAATGGTGCGTACCTTTGCTACCTCCTGGTTCTCCAGGAAAATAGGGAGGGAGGACAAATGCATTTCAAAAAAATCTTCTAATTGACTTCTACCATCACAAGAGATGAAGCATACGACAACCTTGCTGTGTTTCTACATATACTGAGTTGTGTCTTGATAAGAGAGAACTTAAACAAATTATTTGATTTTAGAAAATTTTTGCCTTTCCAGTTATTATGGAGGTTATGATGAGAAAAAGAACAAAAGAGAAGGAGAAGGATTAAACAGCCAGAGCTTATGTGCATTTTTCCAGGCTGTGCAGAATATTAATACAATAATTACTTGTGCTTTAATTGGTAAACTTTTTAAAGATTTTAGTACTAGTCTTTGTAATACATAGCATTCAGTAGGTCTTAGGGATACAGATACAATTTCTCTTCTCATGCCTTTTCCATGTAAATATGTGAGGGACAGACTCTTACAGTACTGTGATGTTAGGTATGATTTCCCTTTATCTTGAGTTTACTTCTATTGCAAATTGACCACATGTTAAAATTAGAGGTTGTCTGGGAAACACTGCACAGCTATGAAAAGTAAATAACTCCATCCCTAATATATATACTTTTTCATTTTTAAGGAAATCTTATTCTGTAGCTTCATCTAAATATCTCATGCAGAATTTTAGCTTGGCTTTACTGAGATTGTATGGTACATTCAGAGGAGGAAACAAGGTCCCCCCAGTGATTTAGTCTCATAGGGCTGGTCACTGTTTCTTTGCATATACTTCAAGTGCTGTGTTCCATGAACTCATATTTTTTCAGAGGTCCCAATTTTATATCAATTAACTGAATTCTTCTTATGACTACCTTCCCCTACCATTGCCAACCTCTAGTAGTAACTATTCTAATCTCTATTTCTATGAAATCAACTTTTTATGCTTCCACAGGTAAGGGAGAACATGTAGTATTTATCTTCTCACGCTTGGTTTATTTCACTGAACATAAGGTCCTCCATGCCCATCCATGTTGCCACAAATGACAGGACTTCTTTCTTTTTATGGCTGAATACTATTCCAATGTGTATGTATCATATCCACTCATTGGTTGATGGGCACTTAGGTTGACTCCATATTTCAGCTATTGTGCATAGTGCTCAAGAAATATGGGAGTCCAGATAACTTTTAGCATATTGGTTTATTTAATTTGGATATACATGCTATAGTGGAATTACTATGTCATGTGGTATTTGTACTTTTAACTTGTTGTGGAATCTCCACACTTTTTTATAATAGCAGCATTAACTTACATTTCTACCAAGAGTTAATAAGAAGTCATTTTTTCTCCAAATCCTTGTCTGCATTCATTATTTTTTGTACTATTACTATTATTATTATTATTATTATTGTAGTTTTTGGCTGGGGCCGGGTTTGAACCCCCACCTCTGGTATATGGGGCCAGTTACACTACTCCTTTAAGCCACAGGCTCTGCCCAGTATTTTTTTTTTGTATTCTTAATAATAGCCATTCTAATTGGAATGAGATAATATCTCATTGTGATTTTGATTTGCATATCCCTAATGATTATTCACATTGAACTTTTAAAAATGTATTTGTTGCCCATTCCATAGAGAAATGTCTCTTCAGATCAACTGCCTATTTTTGAATCAGATCATTTGTGGGTTTTTTAAGTTTGAATTTTTTGTATATTCTGGACATTATTCCATTGTTGTTATTTTGAAAATATTTTCTCCATTTTTCAGGTTGTCTCTTCACTTGGGAGACTGTTGCCTTTACTGTGAAAAAGCTTGTTAGATTTGATAAAAGCCAATTTGTCTATTTTTGCTTTTGTTGCTTCTGCTTTTGAGGTCTTTGCCTCAGCCAGTATTCAGAAGCATTTCCCCTATGTTTTCTTCTAGTAGTTTTATAGTTTTGAGTTTTACACTTAAGTCTTTAATCCATTTTGAGTTGACTTTTATATCATAAGAAGGGAGGTCTAGTTTTATTTTTCTGCTTAAGGACATTCACACTTTGAAATACTATTAAAGAGGTTATATTTTACTCAGTGTATGTTTTGACACCTTTGTTGAAAATCACTTGGCTTTATATAAGTGAACTTATTTGGGGGTTGTCTCATTGGTCTATATTGATGTTTTCAAGCCAGTACCATTCTATTATGGATACTACAGCTTTATAGTATATTTAGAAGTCAGGTAGTGTGATGCTTACAACTTTATTCTTTTTGCTCAGGATTACATCAGCTATTTGGACTCTTTTGTGGCTCCAAACTAATTTTAGGATTATTTTTATATTTCTGTGAAGAATGTCACTGATAATTTGATATAGAATGCATGAAACTGCAGATCACTTTGGGTAGTACAGTTATTTTAAGAACTTTAATTTTTCTAATCATTAAGCCTAGAATGTCTTTCCATTTCTTTTATAACTGTTAAAAATATTGGATAAATCCAACTTGGTCATGATGAACGAGTTTTTTAATATGCTGCTGGATTCAGTTTGCTAGCCTTCTCTTTTTGAGGATTTTGTTTCAGTTTCAATGTTCATCTTCAGGAATATCGGCCTAAACTTTTCTTTATTTGTGTTTCCTTGTCTGGTTTTGAATCAGGATAATGCTGGCTTTATAAAAAAGTTTGAAAGAACTGTCTCTCCTTCATTTTGGGGGGGAATAATATGAGATGATTTGTGTGTGTTTGTTTTTTAAATTTAATACAATTCAGTAGTGAAGTCATCTGTTTGTATTTTCTTTGTTATTATTACTGATTCTATCTTTAGTCTGTCATTATTGGTTTGCTGAAGTATTCTATTTCTTTCTGATTCAACGTTGGTATGTTGTATGTGTCTAGGAACCTACCCATTTTCTCTAGATATTTTAATTTGTTGGCCTATAATTATTTTTAATAGTCTCCAATGATGCTTTATCTTTCTGTTGTATCAGTAGTAATGTCACTTTTTATGGTTCTGATTTATTGGAGTCTTCTCTTTTTTTTTCCTTAGTTAATACTTTGTCAATTTTGATTATATTTTCAAAAACTAACTTTATTTCATTGTTCTTTTATATTTTATTTACTCTCCATTTTATTTCTACACTGATTTTTATTATTCATTTTTTTCCCACTAATTTTGGGTTAGGTTTGTTCTTGCTTTTCTAGTTCTTTGAGACAGTTGTTCATGTTGTTTATTTCAAATCTTTGTTCTTTATTAATGTAGGTATTTACTGCTATAAACTTCCCCTAAATATTAATTTTATGTATCCCATCATTTTGGTATGTGGTGATTAGATTTTCATTTATTTCAAGAAATTTTTAATCTTTATTTTAAATTTCTTTTTCTTTGGTGTCTGTTGCTAGAAAGTTACTTTTTTTTTTTAGTGTTGTATTTTCTTGCTCTTCCATGTTTCTCCTACATTGGTATCTGCACATCTTGTGGAATACGTGTTGCCTCTAGTTTTATGGAATAATGTTTGTAGGGAAAGACTTTTCCTCCTAGATGTGACCTATCATGTTGCTTTGGTGTTTGGTTGTGTATGGGTGCAGTGATGTCACCTTTGCATCATTTGCTTTGACTGTGATCAATGTCAGCAATGTCTTCAAGGACCTCAATGGTCTAGATTGCAGGTGTTCGTAAAGGAAGTGAACAGCCTTGCTGGAGGCTGGTTCACTAAGATAAGTGGGCAACAAGCAGCCGTGTCCTTGTGCCTCAAGGGGAATATATGCAATTCTTGGTAACTGTCATTCAGGGAGACAAGGGGCTGGCAACTGACACCAGCTGGCTGGCTCCTAGGTACTGAGGTATACACCTCTCAATTCCTCCCATATTGAGTGTAGTCCTTGCACTGTTCCCTGGGACATGTGATACCACAGAGCCTCAGGAGCCAGGGTCATGGAGGCACTACTGAGTTTAGCAGGACTTACAGCATCACGGTCCTTAGGGTAGATGTAATGGAATGATAGAATGAGTGACCCCAGTGATGTGGGGTTTCAGGGGATATGGGGCTTCAAGTTAGTATGCAGTCCAGCATACTCAAATGATGCCACTCTCAAAATGATGCCATTCTACAATAGCTTGGGTCACAAATCCCTTGTGAGTTTACTTTCTGGAGAAATGCCATAACTTGACCTCTGGATAGGATAGCTTCTTATACTGGGCTCAGAGCTTGTGAGGAATGTGGGGTTCTTCTATACCTAGGATTGCAGGCATCTGCAGTGATAATGAGGACTGGTGGGGATCTTTGGCTTACCTTTTCCTCACAGTGGGGTTTTCATCCTGGCTCTGGGCAGATCCTGTCTGGGTTCTTCACTACCCTCTCTACGCTGGCATCCCAAGTTTCTGTTTCTCAGAGGGGCTTTGTTCCTTCCTTTCTGAATTTCCTTGTGCACCCTTAGACACACTACTCAAGGTGTGGTCACCTATTTGTTATTTTTGTCTTTGTTTGGGAAAGAGAGGAACACTGGGCACCTCTAGTAAACTATATTGATTATGTACATATCTTATATAAAAGTATAAATTTATTTTATGTTAGAGAGAGGGAAGGGAGTGGGTAGGATGAGAGAGAGAGAGACA
The DNA here is from genome assembly GCA_963574575.1 of Galagoides demidoff. Classification (NCBI taxonomy): domain Eukaryota; kingdom Metazoa; phylum Chordata; class Mammalia; order Primates; family Galagidae; genus Galagoides; species Galagoides demidoff. The sequence goes on along the minus strand of CAUYQV010012963.1, from coordinate 4,868 downwards.
GAGAAAAAAAAAAGCAGATCAGGGAGATGGCATGGCATCCCAAGGAGAGGAAGAATGCCCACCATGTGTGCATATCTCTTAAAATTATAACGATATCTTTGAATCTCAAATTTTCATGAGAGGAAAATGCTCTGTTAGTCTTTTGTTTTTTTCAATAGAGCATGTGAATTAAAATCACTAGGATTATAAATAACCCATGCCATTCCAAAGCAGAACTAACAGAGCATTAGTAATGCCATTAAAGGTAGCCATGAAAATATATTATGCCTACATTGATTGATTTTTCTACATGTTTTTACGCATAGGCCATTTTAAACTCCAATGACTATCAGTATTTTACTATTCCCTGGATACCATCTGTAAAATAAAGAAATACAGATAATTTAGTCTTTGCTTAATTTTTTTTGATCTCCTATTCGAATCACTATGTCTTCTTAACTTTTAAGTGTTAAAAAGAAAAAGTTCTAATGTGATCTTGTTTTAAGTTACTATTTGTCTATGCTAAATTAATAGGAATTAATTCAGAAAACTTGGAAAACATAGACACATCAAAGAAAAATCACTCACATTCATATCAAACACTTTAGATATTACTCATTGCTTTAATAAAAAATTTCAACAAAATTTAGATTAATTTGTTGCCTTAAATTAATTTGTTTAGATTTGTAACTGTAATACCATGTCTATATTTTAAAGATATTTCATTTGTCTAGGAAGGTAACAACATTTTTATTTGTATTCACATGTTCATCATTATATTTCTTGATTTTTAGGAGTTAGAATAATGCAAACAATTTAATTTTCATGAATTTTTTTAAGAGAAGTAGTCTTCCTCTGTCATCCAGGCTGGAGTGCAGTGGCACAAGCATAGCTCACTGAAGCCTTGACTACCTGGAATTAAGCACTCTTCCTGCCTCAACCTCCTGAGTAGCTGGGACTACAGGTTCAAGCCACAACACAGGGCTTATTCATCCTTTTATTAGTAACTTTTTATCTTCTTTTTTCTGAAAGAGACTATTTTATGTTCAATTGTCATCATGAACATATTTGTTCATTGTATTTATCAATGAATAGCTGTGACTTTACCTTTATTCTCTAAGAATCACCTAAACAATAGAGTCTTGTTTCACTTGGAGGAGAGAAAGGAAAAAGTACCTCCCCAAATAAGAAATTTGTTTATTGCACACTAAAAAAATTTACCTTGATTATTAAACTCAACTGTGGATGCTACTTCTTTGGTTTACAACAACTGTTTAAAAATATAAATAAGAACTGCTTAGAGTTCTTCTTCTGTAATTTTGGTTGCTATTTTTTATTTGCCTGAAAAGACTAGAAGAAATTGCAAGCATCATAAATGGAATAGCCAAAGCTCCAAACATTTGAAAAATATTCCTTCCTTACATACCTCAAGTAGAAACACGTGACCCTGAATTAAAAAAAAAAAAAGAAAGAAAGATTCCAGTATTACTAAAGAAAACTTTCATAATCAAGGTAGACTTAAGGTCATAATTGAGACATTATACAGATCATTTTTCAATCTGAATAATGTCTCTTATTCTTTTAAAACCGTATTTTAAAATACATTTACTTTATTACATATAAATCTGTACAAGTTTAAAATATACTATATCATAAGACTAAAGAGACATTTCTCTGGGGGAATTTGAAAATGTTGGTTTAGAAATTTAATTATTTCAACAGAGAAAAAGGTTGCTTCTTTACTACAGTTACTACATAAACAGTATCTTCCATATTAAATTTATCATTATAACTAGCACATATAATTTCTTATGTTAGTTGTTTCCTTCTTGTCATGTCATCAGAATTAATGACTGTCTTTTTTATGATAGAAATATCGTACAATAAGGAAAATGTCAACTATAATGGTGCTGTTTGTCATGGTAAAAAGGTGGTTCCAAATTCTGAGAAGAGGAAATTATGTTTAATGCAACAAAGTATGATATTTCAGACAGGTTATAACATTTATGTTTATTATCCATAGATAGTATTGGGAGTTTTTTAGTTGAAGCAAGAACATAACTTATACCTCCTCAAATATGAGAATGTGAATGCATAATTTTTATTTTTAATATATGTACATTAATAATAAACATGTAATTAGCCGTTTCTAAGTTCCTCTTTCAGAAACTCAGAGATTTCTCTGTATGGTAACGGTGTGTAGGATATGAAGTGTCATTTTAACCCACTGTATACGTCCACTGACCTGAAATCCTTAGCAAAGTTTATTATTTAAAAATATATATTGGATGATCTGAGTTGCAAGAAAATTGGAAGATATCTACCACTAACTAATTTTTCTGATGACACCTGTGACTGGAGCTAAATTAAAATATGAAATGTAAATTATCTGTTCATTGAGCATATTTAAAAATATTTAGCAAAGAGGTGATAAACCTATTTAAAGAATGAAGGGATTTATTGTGTTGTTCAGTTAAGTGTTACTTTATTTTTGATCTGGTGGCTTTGTGTTGGGGAAAGTAGGAAGGATAGTAGCTTCCTTTTCTGTTTCCAGAAAATTCAGATATCAATAATCTCTGTAAAAGTGTCTTTCTAATAAGTTAAGCACAGAAAATTAGATCAAATTCACTGTTTAAATATGGGAGCTGTATTAATAAAAATTAGTAAAAGAAAGAAATCAATCAGACTTACATTAGAAGCTCTGTTTGTTGATGCAGTTACAAAATGCCAGTTGCTTGTTGAATTGACTTGACATTTTATTCAATCTTTAGCATTTGGAATACAAGTGAAAGAAATGAAACCTGAGTTTTTATGTACTTTACTATAAAGTTAGGTTTATTTGGGTACAATTTACATGTAGATAAGCTCACTCTTTCTATGTAGTTTGGTGAATTTTTACAAGGGCCTACAATTCCAGAATTACTCCATTAACAAAGAACATCTCTATTGCCTTCAAAAGATTTCTGCCTATGACCCTTTGCAAATATCTCTTGTCACCATCAGTATCTGGAAACCACTGACCTAATCTCTATTCCTATGGTTTTACCTTTTCCTAAACGCCAATAGATCACACTGTATATAGCACTTCATTTGTCTGTCCTTTTGTTTTTATCTTGATTTTTTTAGAGGAGTCTCACTTTGTCACCCTCAGTAGAGTGCTCTGATGTCACAGCTCACAGAAACCTCCAGCTCTTGGCTTAGTCAATTCTCTTGCCTCAGCCTCTTGAGTATCTGGGACTACTGGCGCCCACCACGACACCCAGCTATTTTTTGTTGCAGTTTGTCCGGGCTGGACTCCAACCTGCCACCCTCAGTTTATGGGGCTAGTGCCCTACTCAATGAGCCACAGGCGCCACCCTGTCTTCTTTTTGTACATGCTTTTGACATTCAGCTATATTGTTGCATGTATTGAGAGTTGGTAAATTTAGGAGTGTTTTGTATACTTTGGATAACATTCCTTTATCAGCTATGTCTTTTACAAGTATTTTCTTTCAATTGGAGGGTTGTTTTCTAATTCTCTTGACAGCGTTTTTAATTTTAACTGGGCTTTTAATTTTAAGCAAGACTAGTTTATCAATTATTTTCCTCATGGATCTTGTCTTTGATGTTGTATACAAAAAGTTATTATCATGCCCAGGATCTTTTCCATTTTCTCTATGTTGCTCTCTAGGAGTTTTATAATTTGGGGTTGTATATTTAGGTCTATGATCCATTTTTAGTTAATTTGAGAGATATAAGATCTGTGCCTAGATTTGGGTTTTTGCATGTGATTATATCCATGTGAGTCTATTTCTGGGCTCTCTTTTCTGTTACATGGATCTATTGCTCTACTCCTTTACCAACATCACACTGTCTTGATGGTGTCTATAGCTTTATAGCTAACGCTTCTATAGCTTCATAATGAGTCTCAAGGCTAAAGAGTGAAGTTCTCCGACTTTGTTTTTCTTTGATATTGTGTCGACTATTCTAGGTCTTTTGACTTTTTCTATAAAACTTAGAATTACTTTGGCAATATCAAAAAAATAATTTTCTGGGGTATTTATTGGAATTGCATTTAATCGGTAAATCAACTTAGGAAGAACTGACTTGAAAATATTGAGTGAATATTCCTATGAACAATAGATAACTTTCCATTTATTTAATATTTTTTGATTTCTTACATCAGAGTTTTGTACTTTCCCTCATATAAATCTTGCCAATATTTTGTGAGATATATAAGTAAGTATTTCATTTTGGGGACATTCTAAAAGAAATAATATTGCCCTTTTAATTTTAATTTCTTGGTATTAATTCCTGGTATTATATCAAAGCACTTGACTCTTGTACACTAACTTTGTATTCTACAACCTTGCTATAACCACTTACTAGGTTGGAAGTTTCTTTGTTGATTCTTTCAGATTGTCTTAATGAACAATCATATCATCTTTGAGCAGAATTTTATGTTTTCCTTCTCAAACTATGTAAGTTTTCTACTCTTTTCTTGTCATACTGCATTAGCCACAATCTCTCTCTCTCTCTTTTTTTTTTTAATTGTTGAGGATTATTTGAGGGTACAAAGAACCAGGTTACAGTGACTGCTTTGTTAGGTAAAGTCCCTCTTATAGTTTTTCCAATTCCATAAGATAGTTTGTGAATTTGGTGATATGCCTCATTCTGTTTTTTGGATGTGGGCACCTAAAGCGATAAATTTTCCTCTCAGGACTGCTTTTATCCCACAGGTTTTTGGTAGCTTGTGTCTTCATTGTTAATTATGCTCAAGGAAGTTAATGATTTCCTCTTTTATTTCTTTCTGCACCCAACTATCATTTGGGATAAGGTTGTTTAATTTCCATGCCTTTGTGTGGGGTTGAATGTTTTTGTTGGAGTTGAGTTCCACATTTAGTGACCTG
>CAUYQV010012960.1:0-22875 GCA_963574575.1 Galagoides demidoff | reverse complement strand
TACTTCTTTCCATAAAGGTTGTGTTAATTTGCAATCCCACCAGCAGTGTAGAATTGTTCCCTTCCCTCCACATCCATGCCAGCATCTGCAGTTTGGGGATTTTGTAATATGGGCTAATCTTACTGGAGTTAGGTGATATCTCAAAGTAGTTTTGGTATCAGAGTGTTTATTGCAGCCCAATTCATAACTGCTAAATCATGGAAGAAGCCCGACTGACCATCGACCCACGAATAGATCAATAAATTGTAGTAAACTATTTTTTAAAAAGTATTTTGAACTGTTGTAAGAGGTGCTGTTTCAGTTGTGTAGAAAAAATGTTTAGAGGTAGAAAGTGTTTAACTTTGTCTAATTTTATTCTCTTATGTGCTTTGGATATTCTTGGATTATGCTATTTTGACATAATTAAGTTGATAAACATAAAGGATGACAGTATTTTGATGTTTTACCTATAAAATTGGTGGCAAACAATGAGAGGTAAATAATGTGTTTCTGTTTTTGACTTTTGGAAGCCCTCAACTAAGGTTGCCAGATAAAAACAGTATAGCCAGTTAGACTGAATTTTAGATACACAGTGAATCATTTTTAAATATAGGTGTGTACCAAATATTAATTGAGGCATATTTATGCTAAAAAAATGTTTGCCACGTAATAGGGCATCCTATATTTTTATTTACTAAATGTGGCGACCTATCCTAGGTCTGGTTGGACCCACTGTTACTAGACACTGATTTCCCTTTCAGGCCTTCTACCCAGAGCTAAGAATTTATCATTTCTCAAAGTCAAATCAGCCCAGAAATGGTATTTAAAGCCAGTTTAAAAGTAATCAGATAGATAAATACATAAAAGAGGGCCACGCAAGGATTGTGATTAACCCATTACCCTTCACTTATGGCTCATAAGGAAGAACAACAAAATTACCCCCACGCCCAGCAGGCCGGAGCTGGGAGCTGTGAAACTCATCTCAGAAGCCGGGCTGCCCTCACCCAGGCCATCCCGCAGCTCTCGCACTGGGTGAGGGTCCCTCGAGGTTCACGGCAGCACCGTGTGGGATGTGAGGAGCAGCTCCGAGGCAGCACGTTCCTTCTGAAATTCCGCCCTCCGCTCACGTCGTCACTCCCTCCGCCTCGTCCCCTGCTTTGCTTCCTATCCTGCCTTTGTCCCTCCTTGTTCTACACAAGCCATCAGACCCTGTTGAGGGACCCCACTTATTTGTAGGCCACTCTGCAAGTGCCCCTCCAACACTTAGCATGGCATTTTGGACCTTCTAGATATTAAAAACATATTACGCAGACCAAAATCTTATAATACAGTCACAGTGACCAAAACAAAACAAAACCCCCAATGGCTAAGATTCTTTTTAGCAGATTAGATTACACAATTATTTGAGAAAGTCCCATTTGATGAATGCTGTCCACTGGTATCTGCTCTGACGGAATTGACCTCTATCAAGGGACTGGGGGTTTTCCATGGGCCTTGAATTACCCGCCCAACTCCACGCTCATTTATGTAAACAATGGTACTATTAAAATGGTGATGAATACTCACTTTACAAATCACAAATAAAAGTGTCTTCATCAGGAAAACTGAACAAGGGGAAGCCCATTTAATCAGATTCACTTTCTGTAATTCTTTTTTGTGTTTGTTGCATTAACACTTTTCCTATGAGTTTTCCAGGCCCTTTTGCTTTCAGCTTTTCCAGATGTTGATGTAATGACTTCTTGTTCAACAAGTAAGCCGAAATTAGTTTTGGTATAAAAAAGGTAATTTCATCGGGCAGTTCTCGTTTTGGTCACATCTTTTGTATTTCATCAAGCATCCATTTTTCTGTGGCCCAAACAACGTGGTGTTTGTCTGAGCTTTGATTCAGACACTGGTGTTCTTCATGACATCTACAGACAGGTTTTCAGGCCGGCCTGTGTCTCCTGCCATATACGCTTATCACCTTCAAGAATATCATTGCTCTAGATATGCAAATTGCCTGTAACTCTTTGTTGAAGATGGAAAGGTTGTTGATGGAAGAAGAAACTTCTTAGAAAACTGGGTCTCTTTTTTAGCCCCAGAAATGACTGACCAACCATGTATTGAAAAAACTTGACCTAAGGAAAATATATTCAAAACACTGACAGTTGTGTTATTCTAACAGAAAAATATTTGAACTCTAGGCAAGGCTTTTGACCTCTTTGCTCTTTCCCCAAAACGGGCTGTCTGCCTGTCAGGCGCTCAGATGACTTATCCCATCCTATGACAGCTTGTGCCATGGAAGTGACAGTCTGTCTGCTGTGTAACAACATGTGGCTGCTTGATGTAGTGTAGCAGAGGGGACGCTACTGTTTTCCTAAGGCTTTCATATGTGACTCGTTAAGTTAATAGTGAGAGTAAGGTTTATCCTGTCACTCCCCAGGGACAAGACATTTTAAGACAACATATTTTTTTTTTTTCTCACGTCAGCTGGGGTAATGACGAGCAGAGTATTGTTGGATTTTAGTTCTCCTCAAATTCCTCCTTGCAAGGTTACCTTGTGCTGGACATTCCCATATATTTCCATCTCACTTCCTCATGCATCAAAGTTCTAGGAGGTTTCCTACTCCAGTAAGGGCACTGAGAGATCAGTTACCATGGTCAGTATTTTACCAATTTTTCATTCTTGGGTGGAAGTCCACTGCCATTCAAATGCCTGTAGATCTTTTTCTTCGTAAGCATAACGTATGAACTTTGTTGCCTGGAATTATCATCCTTATCCATAGATTTGAGAGATAATTTTGTGTGAAACTGGCTCTATAGTGTTGGCTCTATAGTGAATTTTACCCTTTCTACTTGCATCATCTTTCGCAAGCCTGGAGTGAAGATAACCAGCTCACTGACTTCAGAGTCTGAGTAGAGACAGGCTGGTAAAGGGCAGAACTTTCACAACTGGATCCTGGTCCCACCACAGGGGACTAAAGTTCCGTTCTAGTTCTGTCACACATCTCACATTGAATCCCCAAGAAGTGACTTAACTGTGGCTCTGAATTTCCTCATCACTAACAAACAAGAGGGGTCAGCGGAGAGCCCTTCCGAAGCAACTCTAACTCTGCAATGCAGTGACATTAGGTGACCTTTTAGTCAAAGGGCTTCTGGTGACATGAGAGTTCACTGAACTTCACGCCCTTGTGTAGTGTTATTTTTTATATTTGATTTTTTTTTGGCCTTGTTCTTTAGGGATTGTGCTGTTCTGCGTAAATTCTCTTTCAGGAGACATACTCATCAAGGCCATTGGTCAGTTTCAGCCTGGAGACACTGTCTTCCAAGCGTGGTATTTGTGGTCCCCTCTTAAGCTCCAAAGTGAAACATTACTCAGAATAGTCTACCTCTAAGTAGGCAGAGCTCAAAAGACATAACGTTTTTTTTAGGACCTCTATGTGTTTTCAGGCTGCACTCAAATGTTTGTGCATTGACTTTCTTTTTGTCCTCTCCCCTCACCCTCCTCACCCCCAGCCAAATGACCTTACTGTTATTGTTGCTCCTTTGAATAGACAGTAACAAAATAGATTAGGGTACATCATTTTTGGAAGAAAGAACAGGGACGGAAAGAATGGATAAAGATGTGTTTTTAAGCGTGTGTGTGTGTGTGTGTGGGGGGGGGATTGGGGAGGCTCAGGGAGGGATATCGTTTGTGAAATGTTTTCCTGGAGGAGCAGTTTAGAATTTGTTTTGGTGTAAATTGAGCCAGAAATTTGAAAATAAAAAGAGACTTCATAAATGCTTGTTCTCTGTGTAAACACCTTGTTAAATAAATGCGGCATTTGGACCAATTCTGTTTTTCTAATTCCATTGTACACTTGGGAAAGCAGAAGGCGTTTTGCATTACGGAGAATCTGGTGTTTTGTTATTTGGAAAAGACGGTTGCTTTACCCGCTAGGTCACAGTAAATGACTACAGATGCTAAGAACATGTTGACGGTGTCAGCAGTAAAGTTTTGCCACACAGATTGTGAAAAATTATGGGAGGGCAGGAAATAATTTATTTTGCTAACAGTCTATTTCCCATCTGCAATTTGTACCTGTTGGAGCCGAGAAGTGCACACTCCTTGTTTCGGGCCCGTCCTCACTTCCCCTCCTGGCTGTCTGTCTTCTTTATTTGACAGACATGCGACACTTGAACCCTTAAGTTCACACGCGTGTTATTAACAGCAACCTTTACGGTCCACTGGGGATTAACTTAGTGTTTTTGGTCTGTGTTTTTACAATAGTTTCAATATGCTGGAATGTAGATATAGTTGTTCAAAAAAACGTTTGGACAGGTTGATTCATTTAGCTACCCAGTGGGATCTGTGTATTTTCTCTAATGTTAAATTCCAAAGAAGAAAATCAAATACATATCCTTATCCACAAACACAAGAACCACCACACAACGTACAACACATATCAACAGCGTGATGGCGATTTTTGGTCCAGGAAGGAAATGCTTTCTTATTTATAAGTAGATGGAGCTTTAATAGAATTTCTTTTCAAGCACTTTGACTTTGGTTCATTTTCCCCTTGAATGAGACATATTAAATAGCTATTTGTATGTTCTTATGGAATCCTTATTTTTCAATAATTGAACCTCCCAGATTCTAGTGGAAATTAAGAGGCTGTTTATATAGTGGGGTGGGTGGTTGTATTTTATTTTACTTGTTTGACTGGAGCTGACACGGATAGAAAGCTCTTCTCTCCTGTTTTCTTTCTTTCTTTCTTTCTTTTTTTTTTTTTTTGCTGCTTGGAAACTCTATTTCAATGCTGAATAGGTAGGGAGAGCTGTAAATTACATGTGTTGTAGATGTGCTAATAACAAGTTATTCTGTTCTTATGGCCTTTCCAAGACATCATTCTGAAGGAGAGGCAGCAGGAAGTATGTCTTGCTGTTTCTGCAGCACACAGAGCGGATGGTACCCAGAATAAGATGAAAATGTTTAATTTTTGTCCTTTCCCCTCAGTTTGAGATGCAGATGAAAGCTGCATTTCTATTTATGGCTTGAAGGATATCAGGGCCTGATGACAAATCATAAAGGAAGACGGAAGCCCCGGGGGCAAATTTTATGCTAAAAATTTATTATTTGTCATATATCAGTTGTACAGAAGGAGAAAAATCTTGAATTTGCATAATGTTCCAAATTCTAACTAGCTGAAATTTTGATGTGTTTATTAGGCCTTTTGAAGTCTAAAGACCTGGACTCTTCTTTTTTAAAGATCAGGGTAGAAGAGTTGAGTGTCCTAAGCGTTATCTTTTGTCAAAGATACATTGACCTGTTACATAGATTTTTCTCTGACACACAGCTCCTCATTTGGCCACACGAGGACCCAGGCTTTGCACAGAAAGACAGGGGTCAAAAAGAGCGTTAAGGATATTGAATTAGTGCATTTGGTGGTGTAGAGGTTAGAGGGCAAGTGGCCTCAAGATTTCTCACGGTCACCTAATAGCATTAGTGTTCTGTAATGTGAACTCAGTTGAGAGCAGCTAGCCTCTAGGCAAATAATGAACTCAGGGAACTTCAGAGTGAGCATTCCTTTCAATACCTCAAGGCTATCCTTTTTGCCTTTCTCCAACCCCCCTGATAATACTCTGCACCTCTGCCTACTGACCACAAACGCACAAAACCCAAATGAGGCAGATCCCCAATCCCTGTTTCTGTTAGAGATCTTTGGGGGTTTATAGCTGGTTATTACCTTCCTTCGCTAAAAGTGTAGCTGATATTACGTGAGTGACCTATTAGGACGGCTGTATTGCACAAGATTATATGGCATATAAAAAATAAAAGGCAGTGGAGAAGATATTCTGGGCTGAGAGTCTTTTCAGATGCGATTATACACACAATTGCCTTCTTTGTTTAAAAAAACCATGGCAATGGTTATACATTCAAGGATTGCTGGAGAGGAAAAGGACGCCAAATAAAACAGGGCTTCTCACTTCTTTGTCAAATGTAGGATTATGGTTCTTATGATCCTTTTTTGGGTAATGTTTTATTTAGAACTTGAAAGAAAATATCTGAACAGTGTAGGGAGAGCTGAATGATTAGAAGTGGAATGGGAAATATTTTAAATTTTCATTTTCATGGCTGTGACATACACTGAGAGGCAGCAGAGTGTTATGATAAGAATATAAACATGGAAATGAGTTGACCTGGGCTTTCACTTCAGTTCTGTTTTCTTTTTTTTTTTTGGCCAGGGCTGGGTTTGAACCCACTACCTCTGGCATGTGGGGCCAGCGCCCTACTCTTTTGAGCCACAGACACCACCCAGTTCTATGTTTTCTTCACTGGGTGATCTTGAGCATCCAGACCTGAGCTTTAATTTTTTGACTCTAAGATAGAAATAGTTATCCAAGGATCCTAACAAGACAGTGCAAGTCTGTATAAATATGGAAGGTGTGTTCCAATGCTACGTATCATTAATAACAATTGGTTTCCAACCTTTCTTTCGAAACACTGCTTGCAAAATAATTAAAACCCTGTTATCTGTAACATGTGTATGTGCAGTGGAAAAAAGAATGAACAAAAAGTGGCAAAGTGGACTTGTAAAGGACTGGGACAATTACGCATGTGGCTTGAATTTATTGATTTCATGTTAATTATTTTTGAATTTTTCAAATTCACTTGAGTGAGTTTGTCAGCTATATAATGTTTCTGTTTGCTATTAATAGATCTTAGCTGGAAGGGTTTAATTTTCCATGTAATTTTCAAGGCAGTGTTAAACAGCCAATCGCTATCAAATGGATGTTAGAGATAGTCACCATTCTTTGAAGCTGGAGCATTATTCTGGCAATGGTTTTAGAGAAAAGTATAGTAATAAATATATTCTTATTTATTTATTTTTAAAATATATTCTTGTACTGACATTTTTCCATTCCATTGGAAGAGATTTAAAGAAAAACAAAAGAACCATCAATGACCCTAATGAAGTCTGTGTTTCCATGGTTTATATGTATAACTTTCATTTTTAACACTGTAGTGAAGAGAACGGCAGACTACCACTCTACTGAAAAAGACTTTCAAAGCGATATAAAACGCCCTTCACTGGAAATGGAAGAATCACTCATGGTTTATAAGGCTGGTGCCCCTAATATGTTTGACCAGTATGCCTAGCATCCAGTGATGAAATTCATTGTTGAAATATGTGAATTTTTAATAAAACTTCTGTAACTCCCTGGTCTTCTGGGCAGCATCTTAGCCTAGGAGAAATAGAAGTGAGCTGTTTGGGTGGCTATCTATAACAGGAGCTTTCACGGAAGCCTGTGGAAGGCTGTAATTTATCGTGGCCTTGGAGAGGTACATGTTGTGTTTGCTTTTCTGCTGAGAAACTCCACATTATGGGCAATGGCATGTGGCTGGACTACGTGGGAGGAGGTGAAGGGAGCATTCCTAAACTCACAAACAATCAGTGTTAGAAATCCAGGTGCCTCTACCAGCATTGATTTAACCTTATTTGGGGTAGATAAGGTAAACAGACCAAAGCAGCTTGAGCTCCATAACAATTTATTGCCCCAGGGAAACAGGGTGAGGGCAATTAACATTTGTTGAATATTTGTTATTTTCCAGGAAATTATAGATTCTCCACCATTAATCTGTGTATTATAATATCTCTTTTATAGAGGAGAAAATTGAAGCCCTATGAAGATGAGAAACTTTCATATAATTGATAAAATTTGCTTGCTGGTAATTTACAGTACTTGAGCCCAGAATGATCTCACCTTTCCCCCGTGTCAGACTCTCTCCCCAGAACTACAGCTAATAATACAAAGGATTTCACTTTGCTTTTAGAACCATGGTTTTTCTGTTTTCTGTTATGATTGCCACTCCCAGGACTGAATACCGTTAAACAAGGTGGAACAAATAATCCGAGAAGGGAGACAGGAAGTATAAAGCTAATATGGAGATAAAGGCAAGTGTGAGGGCCGGGATGAGGAATGTGCTGAGTGAGTAAATGTGGCAAAGTCAGTGAGAGAAGGGAGGTAAACGCACTTCGCCTGCAACTCTGTAGAGGTCTGAGAGCTTAGACAATAAAACCGTGCCTTTATGAGAAGATGCAAAAAACCCAGACTGCATGAAATCCTAATGAGGCCAGAAACGGAGAGAATGTAGACAAGCCCAACCCTTAGTTGTGAGTGATGGTTACTACCTGTCAGCTGAGGAGTCTATAAAAAGTAAGTTGCCATGACTTTCCAGGAACTGAACTGTTTTCTGGGGGCATCAATCTAAGCCATAAATGAGATCTGGTTAAACTCATTAGACACACTAATTAATTAACTCCATGTGGGACTGAAGGAACAAACAAAAACTTTCTTTCCAAACCATGTTCCAAATGAAACTTTGATAAGAAGTGAAGAAAAGACTGTGGCCCGGCCCTGTCGCATTCTAGAGCTTGGCTTTTCTGGGGAGACTCGGGAAAGAAACCTGGTAGACTTTGCTCAGCTCAACGTTTCCCAACATTTGGATCATGAACCATTTTTTCAGTGACGTGTATATCAAGGTGTGGAACAAAGGTTTTCAAGTTGTGGTTCCTAACTGCCTGGTTGCACCAATTGGCCTATCAGGTGATATAATAGTTACAAAGAAAAAAGGAAAGAAACGCAGTACTTTATGTATATTTTACCACTTTTGAAGATTAATCATTAGATTTTCGGAAATTCCATTACTGTTTTACAATCTTACCTGCGTACCAACTACTAAACTGGACAATTTATCTCGGTTCACATTCTGTTTTCAAGGAATAGCTTATTTGGCTAAAGTGTTTGCATATCATGTTCTTATTGCTTAACTTTCTAAATTCATATTTTATTACATTTTTACAATTGTTTCCCCAATGTTTGAAAAACGGATGAATGGATTAAAATATTTTATAGAAATATAGAAGCAGTGACAATTGTTAGGTAAATAGATTATCTCAGAATAATCACACAAATGTGGAACATACACATAGTGGCACAGTCTCAGAAAAATAATTATTCAGATGTAGTAAGTTAACACAAGCAGCCAGAAAAAGAAAACTTCAGGTAACAAATGCAGAAGAATGTTGAAAGGGATATGTGAAAATTTAATTTTTTAGGATCTGCAACCTATTTATTTGTAGAAATTTGTCAAATAAAAAAAATTGTCAAATATAGATCAAAAATAATCCTTATAAGGATATTTCCAGAGTATCGGTAGATCAATCCAATAAATTTGCATTTTTCTAAAATAAGAATAAAGTTACGTGTTCTATAGGAAATTATTCAATCTTGTTATCAAATCAAAAAACATAAATCACTTTGTTTTTTGAGATTATGTATTTTTTAAAAAGTCTAAATCCTAATGTTGTCAAAAGATTACAGGTAAGCTATTATAAATATTGAAAAGAAATAAAAAAATTATTTGTACGTGATAATTTTAAGATGAAATAACACTGTTGAATGTTGCCCAATATCAAAGATATATGATTTGGAGAAGCATTTATTTTCATGTGCTTGCCAAATACTAAGGAGATTCAGTTGGACAAAACCAGGGTCATGTTGATTGTTGATGTCTTCTTGGTAAATGGGCAGCAAATGTACAAGACAAAAGTGCTCAGTGACTTTATGTTTTAGTTGGCACTAAATCTAATACCACCGAAAAGATTTTCAAAAAGTATTGTTAATGATTATCACTGAGCTGCGCCACAGAGTAGAAACGGTATTCTGAGGTTGGGATGGCAGAGTATGAGCTATTTCTGCAGGAAGAAGTGGCCTTACTGGGTGGGTCGTCTTGAATACCAAAGAACAAACTGGTTTATTCACACTTAACACTTGATTGGAAACAATTTGTCTTCGTGAAATTAAATGAAACAGTAAAAATTATGAATACAATGGAATTATTGTCAATGTTTGTATTTCTTTTTAGGGTGTTTTGAGAAGTAGACAAAATTTGTGACTGGTTTTTCACTGAGGTACTCTAGCCATCAATGGAAAACAAGTATTCTCTTCAGTTTTTTAAATGAAGATGATATGATTTATGTCTTCTTTATACTTAGTATGCCAATAATTTCTATGGCTCATTCAAATGATAGATCTTAGCAATAGATTTTAATCTTGAGAAGGCTCAATTTACTACTTAAAAACAGAAATATCATGGCTTTATTTTTTTGATTAAGGCATACCAGAATTTAAAATAGGACTAAATTATGGAAGAAATTACTCAAACCAGGAGTTTAATTCTTACACAATATTTGATTTTATTCACTCATCAGAAAGAAACATTGATAATCATGGTTATAGTCTACATTGATAATCTATCGTGGTTATATTCTACGTTGATATCGAAGTATTGCCGCAAAAATACTTTCCAGGGCCACAACAGTATGGCAGATGGAAAATAAATCTATTTACGACTATCTTCCAAATTAAAATATTTTAAATGAATGTGGTTGCCAATGGGTGTTCTGAGCATTGAAAATAGTCCTTGATGTGAAATTTCTTTAAAAGTTTTTGATTAATGTCTAACATTTTAACCAGAACCATAAATTTCCTGCTATTCAGGTTGACCTTTCAGAAAATAAATCAGTGCCAATGTGCACCTAACCAATAGTTAGTTGTACCTACCCACTAGTATTATATGGAGATCTTGGTACAACATTAGAAATAATACTATTTCCATCACTGATAGAAAGTTAGTAAAAAATACTAATTTTAATGTATGTTTTTGTAATTTAAGATCATGACAATTCTTACCTGAAATTATTGATATGGATTTCTGTTGAATAACTAGGAAGTGTTTTGCTGATAAAATGTTTTAGAAACATTGATAAAAGGAATATTTTGAAAAATGCTAGATGAGAAACTCAAGGGTTTGGAAGTATGGGATAGGAAGACTATTATCAAGGGAAATCCCATAGTTTCTAATAAAAGTTAAATAGGAAAGAAGGAAATCAGACACTCGGGTTTGTCTATGAAAGAGTTCTGTTCATGAGGAGAGATGTGATAGAGAAAAATATTGGAGAAAACAGCAGTGGAGGCTGGGAAATAAGAACGGAAGTAACGACATGCTCAGGTGCTGACCGATCCTTGGTTCATTCATTTAATTAATGATATTTGCTGAAGATAGGTTATGTAAGTAGTTTATACAGGTATGAAACCTAGTGAAGTGGCTGAGGTAAGTAAGATTAGACCCTTTGTTTGAATTACTAACCAGTGCTCTGGATCCTCGGTGACTGCCCCTGCCAGAAATAATACAGTGGAGAAGAAGACCATTTTTTGAAGAAATGTCATGAACTGGATTTTGATTATATAAAATCCAGGGCATGTGAAAAATCTGCCTGGGATGTCAGTTATGCAGTTGGATATAAAGGTCTGATGGTCAGAGGAGAAAGTGTATTGCAGCAGAAGGCACAGTAACCATTTTATTAGTTTGGGATTTTTTTTTTTTTTCAGGGAAAAGACTCCTGTGGACTTTGGTAAATATTTGTGTCTTTCTGGAAGAAATTGGCAGGGAATTTTTGAATAGCTACACATGCCAAGACAAATTCACTTGTCACCCAACTGGCTTGTGGTCTAAAGAGTTGCGTCAGATATGAAGGTGATCTCAGTTCTTTCCCCATACTTCAAAGTTCAGCACATCCGTTTTGTTTCATTCAGTTGTCATTTCATTGGTTTTTAGACATATCTCAGGCACTTTGAGTCACATCAATCCTGTAAACTTTTTGATATAAAATTAAACTTCTCTCATTTCATTCATTGAGATGATTGTATGATTTTTCTCTTCTAATCTATTTTTATTGCAGTTTGACCAGGGCTGAGTTCAAACCTGCCACCCTCGGTATTTGGGGCTGGTGTCCTACCCACTAAGCCGCAGGGGTTGCCCCTCTTCTAATTTTTTTTTAAAATGAATTAATTTATAGATTTCCTAATGCTAAATTATACTTGCATACTTGGTATGTATCATTAGATTTTATTTGCTATTACTTTTAGATTTTTACATCTTACACCATGAGTGAAGTAAGCCTGGAGTATTTTTTTTTTTTGTGATATTTTTGTCTGGTTTTGGTATCAAGGATACATTGACTTCATAGAATGAATTTGAAATATTATATTTTGTTTCAGTTGTATATAATTGAGGTGCTTTGTATTCTTTAAATGTTTGGTAGAAAGCATTCATACAATAATGTGGGCTTGGTATTTATATGATAGGAATATTCTTCAAAGAGATTTTAACACAATGCTGAGTGGTCACGAGTTGTCTGGTAACATGGAGAGTTTTTCTGTAAAATTGCTGGCCAACCATGTGTTAACACAGCAGCTGTTCCCTGATTCATTTCTCCCAGACTCAGTTCCCAGTTGCCCCAAGTTCACCCTATTTTATTCTTTCTCCCCTCCTCATCTTTCAGCTGCTTATGATATAGAATCACTTAGCACCTCTAACATCTTAACACATTGTTGGCTAGCAATTTTACACAGAAACTATCCATGTTGCTGGGTAACTTGTGACCGGTCAGTAATGTGATAAAATAGTTATTGGAAAAGTTAAGCTTTTTATTTCTCATCGAGTCACTACCGATAAGTTGTGTTTTCTAAAATTTGTCTATTTTGCCTAAGTGTTCCAAATTCTAGGCATATAGGTTCTCGATAGTACCTTTCATTATGTAAAATATATTTACTGTTTCCATTGTATTAATAATACTGTTTTATTATACTTTGTTTCTTATTATTTTGACTTGTTTTGCCAATTTTCCTACTGGCAAAACTCAAACTTTTATCTTTATTAATGTTTTCCAATGTGTCTTTCTTTTCTTTTTTTATTCTTCCTTTTAATTTCTTATTTTCATTTTAAAACTGGGTTTTATTCTGTTTTTCTTATTTTTTTTAAGATAAGCATTATACTAGGGATTTCATAGCTAAAGCTGTATTTTTATTCTCTAGTTTTTTTATTCTCTTATTTTTAATTAAAACTGGGTTTTATTCTGTTTTTCTTGTTTTTTTTTTTTAAAGATAAGCATTATGCTAGGGATTTCACAGCTAAATCTGTATTTTTATTCTCAGTTTTTTCAGCATTGATCTTGGCCACAGGAGCCAATGATTTTACTAGATTTGTATTGAATCACATTACTAATTAAATTATTTATTTTGAAGCTTTGTTAAAATGTCCATTATTTTTTTTTTGTATATGAGTAATTTAGCAGTATATTTTCAAATTTCCAGATATATGGGAACTGTTAACTTATCTTTTTATTCTTTATGTCTATGTTGGAATTAGAATATGATCTGTGGATCTGTAAGATGTTTTATTTGAAGTGATCTGATGCTGTCTTTGGGGTCTAGACAGTACTTGATCAAATTATGTTCCATGTGTATTTGAAAATTTGAAATTATTGTTCCATGTGTATTCTACTTCCATTGGGCCAAACTTAGTTATTGTGGTTTTCATATTTTCTGTGTCTATGAATTGTTTTGTGTGTCTTTGCTCTACCAATTATTGATAGACATATGGCCTCTCATTGTGATGGTGGATTTATCAACCTGTTCCTCAAATTCTTTTAGTTTTTATATTTTGAGAATAATATTAGATACATATGTAGGTATTTTAAATTGTCATATTCTTTTGGCAAGTTGAAGTCTTTATCAGTATATCATAAACCCTTTTCATTCTTAAACATACTATTTCTCTTAAAGTCTACCATATCTGTTAGTTGTATAGATATACTAGTTTTGGTTGATAGTTCCTCAATATATCTTTTTCTACTATTTCTTTCCAATATTTGCACATCATTGTGTTTTTGGTGTGTTACTTACAAGCAGCATATATCCGTCCATCCTTTTACTTTTCTAGTATAGTAAATTTATTTTAATTATTATTATTATTTTTGGCTGGGGCTGGGTTTGAACCCGCCACCTCCAGTATATGGAGTCGGTGCCTTATTCCTAGAGCCACAGGTGCTGCCTCATTTATTTTAATTATTGATGTCCAACTTTGCCAATATAGCATTTGTTATTTTTCCTTTGCTTCTTTTACATTCTTTATTACTTTGTGACTTGAATTGATATTTATGCTTCGATGCCCTTTCTCACCTACCCCACTAAGCCTTCTACACACACATACAAACACTAGTTCAAAATAGTTTCTCAGAATTCTAAGGATTTCATCATTTTTTATGCTTTTATTCTGTGGGTCCTTCAGGGTTGATCTTGACCAAAGGATATAACATTTTTAACAGATTTGCATCTTAGAACTAAAGTTTCCCCCCCACCCCCTGCCCCGTATTGATATTTATTGTATAACTATTGTCAACTTGTATCCTTTGTATAGCTGGCTGAGTAAGGTCACTTATGGCACAATTAAATACACCTGGAATTGTAACTAGTATGTTTTGCTTGACCTGAGGCAGTTTGGATGAAGGGTTCAATTGATCTATTTTTTTCTTTTTTGGATGGGGAGGGGTTACAGTTTAATGAAAACTTTTTTTTTAAGGGTTAAGTTTAACATTTATTTCCTTTCGTGTGACCTTTATAATGTTTTATAAAGAAAAAAAAAAGGAATCATTTCAAATGTTGAAGATGTAGGAATTAACTATTTCTGGCTTGGTCAATCTATTCTCACCTCATTTGGAGAAATACTTCCAGCTAATGAAAACTGTTTGAATAGTTTAGATGCACAACTGGTTCTTAGGTCAGAATTACCAAGCTTTGTAAGGCAGTTAGTAGACAGTGTCTTGAGCTTTTATAATGTTAGGGCCATATTTAGGTGTTGACATCCATTTTTTGGGTGAATCTTTTGTTTTTCAGGATCTTGTAGAGCCTTCAATTTGATTTTGACCACCTTCTAAGGCATTTTTCTTAAGAGTAAACTCACTTTATCTCAGGACTAGTATTTTAAATCATAATTTTAATCTGTCTATTATGTCTATTTAAAAAAATTACTTTCATGAAGTCTAGTTTACACAAAAGAAAAGAAATTTGTATTACACTTCTTAAAATTCTTTCCATCAGAACATATTTATTGAGATTATGACATGTATTAGATTTTGTCCAGGTCACAGGATGTGATGATAAATGGATCCAATTATTCCTCCCTGTTTAAGTGATATAAACATGGGGAACAGAGTTTATATCATAAAAGACTAAGACGTTTTATTAATTCACTATGCAAATTTAATACACAGTAATAAGAATTTTGAAGCCCACAAGATCCTTACATTCTCTGTCCCTGTGGGCGTATCACTATAATTGACAGGTCATTGGTGTGCATGGATTCAGGAAAGGATCTTGCCTCTGTGATAGCTTTAGGCCAATGCGTATGGATTGCAATAAGGATTTCCTATATTTTCTGTTTCTCTTCTTTTTGAATAAGCAGATGAGAATGGTCATTGTCAACACATTGTCAACATATACAGTCATCAACCCTCTCTGATGGAAAATCATTCTCTTTAGCTATAGAATTAATTAATAATTCAGTCTCATTGGCTTATGGAGACATTTTGCTTTGTTAAAGGAATTTGTGTCTGAATTTGTTTTGATCTTTTTGCTTTGAGTTACCCATTAGACAGTAAGATTCGCTCCCAAGAAGGCATTCACTTTCCTATTTTCTAAATTTATTTTTTTGGGGGATATTATTATAGACCCAAAATGTAGATTATATATTTACTGTTTTCTTTATTATTTCAGAAGTGCTAGTAATTTTAACTTAACTCACATTAGAACTCTTTCAAACATTACCTTAATTTTAATTTATTTTTACTGACCTCAATGTTTATATTTTTTTGTCATTAAATTTCAGATGAGCTTATAGAGTATTCTGTGCAGTGATTTCTGGCTATGCCTGTCTTCTGATAGAGAATTTGCAAATGAGACAGTTTTACGTATCAATCATAATTTATAGTTTATTTCTTTCCATATATAAATCTCAGAAGCTAACTATAATGGTATTTGGTATTCCTAGGCTTGTTTATAGGCCAGTGTAGTTCAACTTCTCTATGACTGTCTTGGCTGGTATTAGAGTATTAAAACAGATGCCAACTTAAGAAAATTCATAAGTAAGACTCTGAGAACTGTAGTAAAAAATAATCTTAGGAATATCCTGTCATTATTTCAATGATTATTGTCTAGTCTTTATTTAAATGTTTTTCTCTTCAATAGTATCACGTTTGTTTCCTGAGTTTATCATTTTAATAAACTCTGTATGCCAGAACCCTAGGATAATAATATATGTCTGTCATACTATCTATTTTTAGCTAGGCTGAGACTGTGCATGAAGACTTTTGGTATAGAGCAAATAGAATTTATTTTATTCGACTGAAATCAAGGGCTGAACTGGCCAAGAAGAAACGTTGACAGAGCTTCAGATTGGGTGGTTCTGTCAAAGCCTGTCCTGGGACTGATTTATTAACTGAAACAAGGTCGTAAAGAATACAAGATAACAGAGTTGAACCAAAACCTGTCAAGATTTGATGGCCTAGCTCACAATGCCTAAAGTCGCCTGTATTTAAAAGTTTAATTTTTCCTCAAAAATGGACTTACTGTGTGCCTCTAACTTTAGTATCAGATCTAAAGGAAAGTTGGTTTTTTGGTTTAGCATGAATGAAAATACAATAGAATTTCCTATAGTGGGAAATTTTATGAAGAAGAAAATTGGCGTCCCTCATTTATACAGTTTCTGGACGAGTTGTAGGGAAAAGAAGGAAAACTAAACACATGAGGAGAGCTCTGCTTGGAAGAGTCGGATGCTGAAGAGGGAAGGCCGCCTTGGTAGGGCCCCAGAGCTGCAAGAACTTCTGCCCTTCCCCCGCCACGAGCTTGGCCTTGACTTTCTGAACCTCGGTCTTCTCTGCTGATGCTTGGTGCCCCATGTTATTAAAATTCGGTTTAAATTTAATCCTTGGTCAAATGTCTAAGCAGAGCATCAACGGATGCCATGAAATGCAGAGACGTGCCTATTGTAAACCTGTAGGAACCTCAGAGACGGTTTTCAATCCAGTCTAAGCCAGTGTTTTTCAACATTTTTTGTCTCATGGCACACTTGACATAAATAGTTAAATTTCCATGACATACTTAAATTCTGATGATATAAAAAAGAGTAAAAAAAGATACGCTTACTGTGCTTTGAAGTTCTTTTGAAAATAATTTAATGATCTTTAAAGATTTTTGTGGCCCACTGAAGATCCATTTGGGACACACCCGTTGAACATTGCTGGTCTGAGGGAGGAGGAGTGAATTCTAAAGTTGCCACCTAGAGAATGGAGATGCGGGCATTTGACTAGGGAGCACCCTACCTATTTGCCCTCGTTTGCTTTATGTGAGAATTCCCCACATTGACACAGAAATGACTATCTGGAGAAACATGCCCCGTGTGGGAGAGAGGGAGGCAAATGGTAGATTGATGAAAATAAAATCAAGAAAGAAAGAGCTTACAGGTTTATCTTTTGATAAATACCTGCCCGCTTTCTGGAAGAATGTAAAATATGTCCTTCTCACATGCTGGAGAGATTGAAGTTGTGTGATTTGGTTTTGCAAAAAGAGATTTGTGTGTGGGAGCTTTGCGCTGTGGAAAGATTCTATAGTAATTTTTGATCAAAATAGCCTTCCAGACACTCTGAAGCTCAGCTTTCCTGCCTCCAGCTGTTTAACTGCCCAGATTAGGTCTTGGGGACTAGCTGGTGCGTCCTGTGAATGGCTGCCCAGTGCAGGCCCGTCACTGTCCAGTCTGTCTTCCGTAAATCTGAAGGGAAGCCCCCGCCCTCCCCGTGCTCAGGTCATTGCCCTCAACATTCTCCAGTTCAGAGACTTCAGTTGTCACCTGAGGAAGCGACCCACGCCACCCCACCCTCCTAACTGTATTTGCTGTGGGAAATCCCGGGACAGAACACAGCAAAGATGAAGCCTGGAGGTTTCCAACGCCAGGAGGTGCCGAGAGTAGAAGAGGCAGAGGAGAACTGCAGGAAGGGAAGCCTCGGAAGTCAGTCTTCTTGGGAAAAAATGCTGATGTCCAGGAATGCTTGTTCTCCTGATGGCCGGAGCTGCGATGAATGAAGTAGAGAAGCCACATCTGAGAGATCAGGCAGCCAGCAGGTGGGAAAGAGGAAAGCGGGCGGGGAAGGGAGATGCCGGGCCCAGGCCAGGGTGGGGCTCGGGCTGGAAGAGGACACAGACAAAGTGAGAGGCGGCGAGTTCTTTCCTACACCAGAAGCCTCCAGATGCTGCCTCCCTACAGAGCCGCCAGTTGCTGGGAAGGTTCCCTGTTGCTCCGGCCGTGCCTGCCAAGCCGCTGTTGCTCTCCGGGAGAGCGCAGCCATCGCAGGCTGGCAGCTGCTGCAGAGGCCTCCAGGGGACAAGACTGGAGGATGAAGAGCCCTCTAATAGCTTTGGAGTTTTGCTCTTACACGTGATGAGCTTTTTGGAACTACAGGGAAGCCTGAAGAGCAGAGTTAGTAGGCTTCCTTCAGACACAGCATCTTGACTGGGGTTATAAGCTACTCCCACTTTTTTATGGTTAAGTGTCTTTAATGCTGAATGGAAGGTACACTCTTTCATAAAAACTGGCTGACTTTGTTTTTTTACATTTGCGTGAATTCTCAATGTTCTGTAACTACATGTCAAATTTTTCCCTCCTCTTCTGGTACACTAAATGAACAAGGTGAGTGGTAAGTTCTTCAAAAACTGAGCAATTGGAGCTCCCGATGTGAAATGAATCAGTTTTTCTACAAAACAATCTATTTCTGTGAGGAAAAGGAAGCGTACACTGTAGGGTGATCGGAAGGGGCTTTTCATCTCCTCGGAATCATCCCAGGGGTCATCACCAGCATCCTGGAACACTGCTCAGCCGGTCCACCACAAGCCCCCCTCACTCTTACAACCTAATGTCCATGCTTACCAAAAATTGAGGGTGGGGTGGGCAAGGGAAGCCACGTTCATCTAACTGGTCAGCCTGATGGATGCCATGGGTGGCTCCTTCTCCCCACGTATCTTACCGCAAACATTGGTAAGAGACGCCCCATCTTTTTTGCAGAATGACTCACATGCCTTTGGAGTTGTGGTTTTCTGTGTCATCTATCATCTGTCTTCTAGTTTGCAGGGATTCATCAACATTTTTTACATTTGACATTTCTTGATTTACATAAAATGTATTTCTAGGAACTTGAAAGACGTGGGTGTACTCAGTTCATTATTTTACTTCTCTTTTGTAAATAACATAGATTTTGGTTTCCCTAGATGGAAATCCTCCTTTGATGAAACAGGTTTACATTTCTAATAATGTCTATTTGCTCCCCATACCCACATTTGCTGTAGTTGTCTTATTTTGTTTTGTATACATCTGGCATCCTTCTCGAATTTGGAAGAATTATTATCCTCATTAGGAGCACTCCTCCAAGGAAGAGAAGGTCCAGCTAAGAAAGAGGCTCAGAAAAGAGACCATACGACCACTTGTCTTCTGACTCACTTGCATTCTGTTCATTTCTCCATTTCCTGAATATCTTTCAGTATATACAAGGCAGTATTGCCGTGGTGTCAGGTAGATAGTCAAAGAAATGGAAAAACCCTTTCCATTTTGAGTTAGCAGAAATGTATCTGTGGATTAGCAACCATCCTGGAGTCTTTGGTGTTTCTTTTATTTTTTATTAGGATTGATATTGGCCCAGGGTATATTGAACCCAGATTATTGCATGAGTCCATAGTATCTATTGATCTTAGTATCTTTTTATTGGGAGGGTCCTTACCAATAGACCCAGTTTGCTCAGGACTGAATATTGTCTTCCTCATTGTGTCCAGTGGTAATTGACATTTGAAATTTACCTGGGACTTATTTACTTTGCTTTCGGTCTTTCAATAAATCTATAAGAATCTACTTTTTGTAATCCAATTTCAGGTTGCAATAGAGAAATAAAGTTACAGAAAAACCAGGCTTAAAATATCTGTAGGTTTGAAGATGCAAATTCTTTTTTGCTACATATCAGATTGCAGGAGATGAAACTTTTTATTCCTGTATTTCTGAAAAAACAGTACTGTCACCTGCCAGCAAAGTTACGTCAATTAGAGTAATAGAACTTTAGAACTTTTGTTGTTTTAGATCAGAATTTGTCTTGTTTTTGTTTCTTTTCTTTGTTTTTTAGCACTAGAAAATATTTTGCCAGATGACCCCATACTTTTCAGATATGTGCTTTTCTATATGATCATCTTTTATTGTTTGTTATTCTTCAACTGTGAATTTGAAAACTTATAAAGAAACTTGGCAAAAGAATAATATGTGAAAGAAGTTTATACTCAATGACATTTATGGAAAAATATAGCAATGCTGCAATAATGGAAAATAAAATTGATAATATTCTCATATAAGAAAATATTTATTGGATGTGTCTTTTCAGTGGGGCCCTGTTATAGAAGTTAAAAACAGAAGCACAAGAAAATGTTCCTGTTCTAATGTTCTATAGAGAAGAAATGAAAGATAAACATGTCCAAAATTAGATAATAATGAGGGTATTAGTAACATAAAACAAAGAAATGAGTCTGTCAAGACGTAAATAGTCTAACTTCTCAGTTGAGGACAATGTTTACTTTGCTTCAGTTTCTAGGAAATGTCTTACCCTTATATTAGAACTCTACAGTTGTCTAGAAGGGTTTGCACAATACTGACAGCTTTTTAGAAGAAAAAAATTCCTGGATAAAGCATAACAACAAAAGGTTTTCTAATTTTTAATCTACATTGAATCAATATTATGTTTTTTGATTTCTCATTCTCCCCCAATTTTGTTTTATTTTGATACCTCACTTTTTAATCCCCTTGTAACTATCCAAGGTTTCTAAAGTATATCTTTCATCTTTGTAGTAATAATTAGTATTTGTTTACTATAAGCCTTTCATTGTGTTAAAGCTTTATTTACTTAATCTCATCTGATTTTTGGGACAATCACACAAAAGGGATGGGTGCGGTTGGGAATTTAATCACTGATGTTTTCTATGTTGTTGATTCCGTAGTATAATGGGCCACCGTAACAATGAATCCAATCACATTTTAGTTGACTGCATCACTGGATAACATGTGGATCCTGAATATGTACTTGATTGGCAAACTCGTGAATCCTGACCACTCAGAAAGTCCAATGCAACTTTCAAATAATTTCTGTTTCATTTTTAACACTTCATCTTGTTCATTTCAGCACAAAAATGTAATAAATCTTACTGGCTAGCCTTGGCAGGCCCTGAACTTTTGGAGAACAAGACTGGGGAATACCTAGTCTCAGGGTCTTGGGGCTATGAGAACGAA
Source organism: Galagoides demidoff (assembly GCA_963574575.1). Classification (NCBI taxonomy): domain Eukaryota; kingdom Metazoa; phylum Chordata; class Mammalia; order Primates; family Galagidae; genus Galagoides; species Galagoides demidoff. Next base: position 1,667 of record CAUYQV010012960.1, on the reverse strand, counting down.
AGTGATGCCTCTCTTCATTTCCAGCATCCTAGTTCCCTCTTGAAATGGCTTAGAGACTTCAGTCTCACTTAGGAGATGTGGCCCTTTGTAATTGACTGGTTCTCCTGTAGTCACCTCTCTGTCTCGACAGCTTGGTTAACAGTTCAACAATTTTTGATTGATAATGTGTGAGTTCAGTTAGAAGAGTCAAACTAATTATATAATTAATAAATATTATATAATTTTAGGTATATATTCACATGATCATACATGTAAGTCATGGGTTTTTCATTAAGCTTTAACTCTGATCCTAGAATATTTTGGTCATTGTGTTCTTAAAAGTAAAAAAAAAAAAAAATCACTGGATTCCTAAAGTAGCTTGGATTTACTATGCACATGTCCCTTTTTTCTTTAGATGTTTACAGACACAGTGGGGAGATGGCGTACTCAGGATAGCATGCAAGAACAGATCCCTGCTAAATGCAGTGTTATCAAGATAGAGTATTTCTTCCAGGCCACATTTTCCCATTCATCTTGGACTGCTAAACATTCAAGACAGCATGCGACGTGTATTTATGCAGCTGTAATTGTGATTATTGTCATTTTCCCCCAGTCCTGCTGAGCAATCAATCTTTCTAGAGAAACTACAATCACTTCGTGCTTTTTGATCAGCGTACTGCATAATCTGACTTCAAGTTCTTGAAGTAGATACATTAACTCAGTTTAATCACATGAAAACATGGTCTTCTGGATTTAATGAAGATGCTTTCAGAAATAAAAAAATCTGAAAATGAAGATAGAAGCCATCATGTATTTTAGAACCAAAGGATCTTTTCTTAAAAGCTGGCCTGTGTTAGTTCAACTTCGGTCAATTGTACCTGTACATTATCATGATATTAAATCAAAACAATAAGCACGATTCAATGGCACAGATAATGGAGACAAAATAACAAGGTTCAGATATGCTTTTGCTTAGGTGTTGTATTATTTGGAAAATTTCTAAGGTTTTCCACATAGATATCATTATAGTCAAAGAGTCTGTGTGTTGGTTTTAAGAATTATTTTTTTCTTTAATTTTTTTATTTTTAATTTTTATGGGTATATAATAATTGTATATATTTATAGGGTACATGTGATGTTTTGATACAGGCATACAATGTGAATGAATCAAATCAGGGTAATTGGGGTATCCATCACCTTAGGCATTTAGCATTTCTTTGTGTTAGGAACATTCTATTCTACTCCTTAATTATTTTAAAGTATACCTTAACTTATTTTTTTTTATTATAGTTACTTTGTTGTGCTATCAAATAATGTTCTTTCCATATTTAGTAAATCCAAAGCAGTAGAAGACAAATGAAATCTTTGAATTTTCAGCAGGAAATATCTACCATAGCCTTCACTTTTTCAACACAGATTGAATGATTTGACTGAGTGGTATGTTGTACAGTTGTATTATACTAAGTGCATTTGTTAGAGAGCTTTTTCCTCCCAACAGATCAAAAAGATTTTAATCATCTCAAAAAAATTATATATATATATATGTGCAATTTTTTTTTTATTAATTGATTTCTGTATACATTGATGCAAACATGGGGTACATTGTGCTGTTTCATATACAATTTGAAACACCTTCATCAAGCTGGTTAACATAACTTTCATGTCATTTGGTTAATCATTGTATCAAC
>CAUYQV010012955.1:0-87438 GCA_963574575.1 Galagoides demidoff | reverse complement strand
TTTTTTTTTTTTTGAGACGGAGACTCAAGCTATCCCCCTGGGTAGAGTGCCATGGCATCACAGCTCATAGCAACCTCCAACTCCTGGGCTCAAGCGAGTCTCCTGCCTCCGCCTCCCAAGTAGCTGGGACCACAGGCACCCGCCACAACGCCCGGCCATTTTTTAGTTGCAGCCATCATTGTTGTTTGGTGGGCCCAGGCTGGGATTCGAACCCACTACCTTAGGTGTACGTGGCTGGCACCTTAGCCAATTGAGCCACAGGCACCGAGCCATAATTGTAGCATTAAAAAAAAAAAACAACCCTACTAATTTGTAGCATGTATGGGTGGGGGGCAGGGACTGAAGGTACACACACACTCCTCTTCCAGCCCGCAGAGGTAGTTCTGTGACTAGCAGAGCTCCGCGTGGAGATACTTTCCAGTGTGCCCCGGGGCTCCGTGGGCACCGCACACTGGGGCCAAGTGGTCATTTCCCACCTCATACCTCCCACAGAAGGCCAATTCCCTGACTCTGCTGGTCCACCACCCTGGTATCCAGAGCCTCTGGCATTTCTTCCATCACCAGTCCCATCAACCACTCTGGGAAATTAATCTGTTGTAGATGGGATTGTTGGTGGAGTGGGACAGGAGCAGAAAAGAGCCTTCCATGGCCACAACCCAACCCCAGGCCCCTCGACTTATCTGGTTCCCCAAATCCTTCAGGACAAAGCTGCCTCTCTGTGCCTGGGGAGTGAAGGTGCTAAATTAGCCACTCGGGAAGGCAAACTGTGGGATGTCTTATTTATCACTGTTCAAGCAATAACTTTTAAAAAAAGGTTGCATCAAAAGAAGTGAAACCAGCTGTGCAATTGTCCACAACTGGGAGGGAACTTTCTGGGAGAGGGGAGCTGCTGGCCTGCCCCTCGGTTCACCTCTCCTTCCAGCTGCTTGCAGCTGCCCTGCTGCCACTGGGCCCGAACCCAGGGCTGAGTGGCCTCCTCTGCCCTGTGCACCTCACTCACCTGTAAAGTCACTGGCAGGTTTTCTCACCACCAGGGCTCTGTCTGCTTTGCCTCATGCTCATCTCTGGCCTAGAATATTCTTCTTCCACCTCTTTTCCTCCTCCTCCACCTCTGCTCTCACCTGAGAATTCACACTCTTCCTTCAGGGAAGGGGCTGGAAGGACATCCCTCCCCAATAGAGCCATTTCCATTGCATATAAATATTTGCTAAGCACTGACTGTGTGTCAGCCTTGCTTGTTTCCTGAGGTCCCTGCCCCAGAAAGCCTTACCGGACTGCCAGCACCTTCTGGGCCCCTCCCTTGGGCTCACATGGCAGCCACTGTGTACGCAGCAGGTGCTCGGTGTTTCCTGAGTGCCTACTTTGCGCTTTCCCCCTTATTCCCTGAACGTTTGTTCACCGACAGCCACTGTGAAGTCTCTGTTTCTGCTGAAAGTCACAGATTTGCCCCAACAGGGGTCTGAGTCGTCTCCCTTCCCTCCACTTTCCTCCACCATGTATTTGCCCCAACGGGGGGTCTGAACCGTCTCCCTTCCCTCTACTTTCCTCCTTTCAGCTCAGCTCAGTTTTCCCAGAAAATACTATTTTTCCGACTCAATTAAAGGATGCCATTTTCACCTTTGATTGAGGCTAAAAAAATACAATCGAGATGGCTGCTGGCAGCAATCAATATTGTAATAAAATTACACCTAATTTACTCAGCACTTCAGGTGCAACAGAGTTCATTTATCTGAATAGAGCTTTTTAAAGTTGCAAAATGAGGAGGACATATTTTGCTCATGAAATTTTTATGCCTAGCCTTCGCTGAAGTAGCTGTTAACTGCAGAGACCTCCGAGCTCTGGCCCACTTAGGAAATCGATGCCACAGAACTCGAGTTTCTCAGATGTTCCCAAATTTTCCAGTCATGAGACCAGATCGGGTGGCAGGTAAGGGGGCCAAAAATGCCTGATAGTTTATCTGGATGGCGTTGGGATGGAAATTACACATATTTCCATGGTAACCATTATGATTGTTTCAAAAAGTGGAAAAAGAGTGTTCACCGGGAGGACTGGAACAGGGAGACGGCAGTTCCCTCAGTGAAGCAAACTCCAAACCCAGAATGGCAAAAATCCAACCCCTGTGCCTGTTCATGTCCCCAGCACCAGGTGCAGAACTTGGCACATAGTAGGGACACAATAAAGATTTCTGACTATGTGAAAGCATTTCAGGGACACCACAGCTTCAAGGAGTCCAGCTGCCTTCACAGGGACAGGACAGAGGACCTGGGAACATACCCAGGGCAGTGCCCCAAACCCTGGTCCTCAGCTCACATACCAGCCAGATGGAGAGGGAGGGGCAGAGCTTCCCAGGGTGGCATGTGAGTTCAGTGGGAGGCTACACGTCCCAGCCTGGGAGTCTGCATGCTCCCAGTCAGGCACCTGTGCTGGTCCTGATTTCTGGAAGGAGGAGGGAGTGGCCGCAGGATTCTGGGCTTCCAGGGAGAGGATTAGCCTGGCCAGCTGGGAGAAGGATGGGGGACCTGAATAGAGGTAGGACTGAATGCACCTGTCAGGCGCTGGCCTCTAATGTGAGGAGATTTGCTAGAAACAGATGAGAGAGACTCAGATGAGGAGAAGGATGGCTGCTGGCCACAGACTCCAGGAGGCAAGACAAGGAAGGGGCCCTCCAACCTGCAAAGCCTGCCTGGCCTTAATGGTGACCCTGACCTCCTGGTGTTGAGCTGGCCTCCTCTCAGGCATTGCTCCAGGTTACGTCCACATGTGACCCTGCTTACCTCAGGCAGTTTGCGCTGGCACCCCCAGGTTGCAGATGAGGAATCTGAGGCACAGAGAGTGGAAGGGTCTTGTCTGAAGTCACCAGGCTGGGCACAGGTGGAGCCAGGCAGCTGGCATGATGGGGGCTATAGTCTGGGAGACCACCGACGTGTCACTCTCTCCAGGATTGTGGTTCCCACGTGAGAAGAATATGGTTTTGGGCCCACACCATTGCAGGAAGTGCTGGCTGCCACTCATACCCCAGGTTGGCTGTCCAAGGGATCCTTGCTGAGTCAATCTGCTCATTGGTTGGGAAAGTCATTGTGGATCCTGTTGGGTTCCTTGGCTTGTCCTTCGACAGATGCCCTGGTGGGGAGCTGGTACAGTGTGTGACCCAACAAGGGTGATGCCTGGCCACCAAAAGCTGCTAAAACTGTTACTAACAGTCACAGGAAAAATGTGGTCAGAGGAGCCCATGGGCCTGGGCCAGGTGGGGCCCGCAGGTCAGGACAGGGTGCAGATGATGTTCTAACTGTGCTGGGAGGTTGCTGCAATTTGAGCAAAAAGAAAAGTGATTTGATTCGTACTTTACAAAGATTTTTCCAGCTTACAGTGGTCAGGTAATAAATAAAAATATAGGGTGTCCAGTTCAATTTGAATTTTAAATGAACAAGTGATTTTTTAGCATAAGCATACACTAAATACTACCTGGTCATACTTAGACGGAAAAATATTCATTGCCACATTTAACTGTGTGTCTTGTATTTTGTTCAGCCCCAGGCTAGTTGTTGTGTGGAGAACAGGCCAGAGTAGGCCAGGCCCCCAGGAAGAGGCTGGGGTGTCACCAGGGACAGACAGTGGTGGCTTTAATGAGATGATGGCAGCTCAGAGAGAGAGAGAAAAGTGGACAGATTGGTGCTTTATATATGTTATCTCATTGAATCTTTACAGTAACCCTCTAATATTGGTTCAGGCACTATATCCATTATGCAGAGGAGAAAACACGGGCACAGAGAGGGTAAGTCATTCTCCCTAATTTGCGGGAGAACCAGGATTCAAACAAGTTCTCACGACTCTATTCTGAACCATTCTAAGACACTTATTATCTGCAACTGAGTCTCACCAGATCCTGGTGTCCCAAACCGCCACCTTGTTCAAAGACCCCTGCTGTGTGGCAGAGGCTCTGTGGGGAGAGAGAGCTCTGAGCTGGGAGTCCCTTCACAGAGTGGTGAAGGCCTTTGCTGGGGTGGTGGCAGGTGGGATAGAGAGGAACCACTCCATACTGGGGACACCTGGACAGCAGGTAGGAATCATCTTCCAGAACTCAGCGGGCATGTTGAGGCTTGGGCCTGCCCTGTATCTACTCCCCTTTCCTCTGGTCGAAATAGCCTAGCTCCCATGGGAATCCACCTCAATCTTCACTCTATCCATGTGCTTTGGAACCAGCCCCGCCCGAGCTCCAGGATGCCTGTGAGAGCAGGCTGGCATCAGCCCTTTCTCCATCCTGCAAAGTGGGTGGTTTGGGGAAATAGTGCTGAGGGGGCAGTAGGTGGGCACGTGTCTCTTCCACAGGCAGAGAATCACCGCTTCAGCCCCAGGGAGCAGCTGTGCTCCTCTGTGCCCTAAATGTCACCAAGCTAAGTAGGATTTTGTTTAAAAAGATCCCTGGAAAAGTATTGTCTTTTTTTCCTTCAAACTAGAGAGATGTGACCGCCAGTGCCAAATCCAGGCCTTTGCTTCTGCCAACAAAATGAATCTTATAAATTGTGTGTTGAGTTTTCTGCTCCAAAACTTAGAGTCTTGCGCAGGGCTATAGCTCAGGCGTCACCTGCACACCCACGTGTGTATGAGTCCTGGGCCACTTCCTCCAAGCACGCGGGGTCCTCACTCAGACTCCTGCTGTGCAGTTTGAGATCAGTAGACAGGCCCGCGTGCTCTGAGGGAGAACGTATCTCAGCCATCTTTGGGTCTGCATTCCCTTAGTGAGCAACAGACCTTCAGTGAGTGCCTAGGCTGCCACACCAACCCCCACAGGCTGGGTGGCATCAACAACAGATATTTGCTCTCTCACAGCTTCAGAGGCTGAAAGTCCAAGATCAAGGTGTATGTGGGTCTGGTTTCCTCTAAGGCAGTGGTTCTCAACCTTCCTAATGCTGTGACTGAGACTGCCTTTAATGCAGTTCCTCATGTTGGGGGGACCCCCAACCATAAAATTATTTTCATTATTTGGGGGCACTTTTTGTTCAGCTAACATTCCATGCCAGGCACTGTGTGAGGCCCTGGGTAACCACACGCTGGCTCTGTTCTGTCAGTGACATGGCTCAGTCTGTTCAGTCTTCACAACAAACCTAGGGAGTGGGTTGATGTTAACTCCCATTTCATAGATGGTAAGACTGAACAACAGACAGAGTACTCCTTTTGTCACAGTCACACACCTGCTAAGTGGCATTCTGGTCAGGGACGTCAGGGTTCCAGAGTCTGCCTCTTACCCACAGCGCTGCCCTCACAGAGGCTATGGGGCAGCGGTGAGGCAACCAGCCTGGGAGCACCCACTAGGGCACCAGGGAAGGCTTCCTGGAGGAGGTTGGATGAGGCAGGACACAAGGGGTAAGGCAAAGGGAGTCACACACAGGGATGTTCCTTGTTTGTGACTTGCACAAGGGAAGGAGACAAAACAAACTGTATTGACAAAATATAACGGGCAATGTGCTGGTCAAGACAGCTTCAAAGTCGCAAAGTCGGCGGTTTGGTGGCCTTCAGGCACAGGTGTATCTGGGGGCTTATCTGACAACAGCAGGGCTTGCTCTCCTCTCGGTGTGCCTTGGCTCTCCTTTTTCTAGTTGGCTTCATGATCAGGCAGGCTGAGTTCCAGATGACAGCAGGGGTCTCCAGCAGCCTTGGGCTTCCATTTGGTTCCAGTTTGAAAGTGCAGAGAAAATGATCACACTTTTCCTTCCTAGAGAATCCATGTCATTCCTCTCAAAAGACTTTGATTGGTCCTGCATTGGTCATGTGACCGATCCCTGCCCTATCACATTGTCCCAGGGCATGAACTATTCTGATTGGTCAGATTGGGTCACATGCCCAATCCAGCAAAGGCTACTGGCCAGGTGTGCAAACCCTCCAGGTGGGGAAGGGCACTTCAGATGAGGAAGGAAAAGACAACAGGGATGCCAAAAAAAGGGGTTCCCTGGATCCCAGGGCCTGGCATGGAAGAAAAGGCTTTGGGCAATGCTGCTCGGCCTTCCTGCATCCTGAAGGTGCTGAGTGCTGGCCAGGCTCACTCCTCCTGCCCCCTCCAGCCTCAACAGCCTGGGGTGTCCACATGGGCTCAACCAGGAGGACACAGACAGGTCTAAAGTTCATACATGATTAAAAACAAAAAAAAACCTCAAAGCCCTGATGACTCCAGAAAAATCACTAGAATTGTTGGGACAAGAAAAAGACAGGGTGATGGGACCATTGAAGATGAAATGGAGTTAATTGACTGTGGAACTGAGCACCATGAAATTAAAAATAATTTAACAGGAAGCTTGTGTGCTACTGTCAGCTTTCTACTTAGCATGGGGGGAGTATTTGATAGGCAGGACCTCTGCTGAGCAGAGGACGTGGCTCAGGCAGGTCCTGGGAATCCAGAGAGGGGTCTGGAGCAGCAAGCCAATTGGCCCCAACTCCATGGAGACAGCCCAGCCATCCTCCCAGGATTCTGCTGAGGTGGGTGGGATGGGTCCCGGTAAGCAGCACTTGAGTTAGCTTCTGACTAACTGTAATAGCATCAGTCTCTTACCTACCTGAATGACCCAAGGGAAATCATGTCCCCCCTGAACTTCAGCTTCCACGGTTTTTAAATGCAACCGTTGAAGGAAGACAGTGCTGGCCAGCATGTGGCGTATGCGTCATTAGTAGGCAAGATGATTTGGGGCAGCGTGGTAGCAATTTTTAAAACTTTTAATGATTTGTTTATCTTTACGGCCACCTTATATTTTGGTTTTCCATCCACGGTTGTGATACAGGGCTTTCTTCTAACATAAATTTGCTTGTGCAAAAATCGCGAGTGAATTCAAAGAATAATTCCAAGTAAATTCTAGTACCATGGGCAAAAAGTTGTGAGGTGCTTCCCCCTTGACTAACGTCTGGGAAATGCCAGCTGGTGCACTGGGATTTGGGATGGGGTGGGGAGTGAAGGGTCAGCACCTCGGTGTCAGGCCCAGCTGACCAGGGCACTTGTTCCAGCATCCTCCACATTTTCACAGCAGCTGGGGGTGCAGCATCACAAGGTGCCCTGGTGGCCAGATGTCGTGCCAGGAGGTGAGCACCGGGCGTCCTAGGTGTGTGTTTCTAGGTGCCTCTTACAAAAGCAGCTGCAGTCCCTGGTGACTTGCTGTTTTGAATGCTGCTCTTTCGAAACTTAATATTTTATGACAGTCACCACATGCCATTAGACTGTCTCCTTCAACGTGACAGTCGGTGACTGCTTCCTGGTCTCTCTTAGGAAGGCCCTCTAATATGATTTGCTACCTCCTTTTTGGAAGGCTATTTCCCATTTTTCGTTGTTAAAAAAAAAAGAAAAGACAAGACCAATCCATCGTGCTGAGCTTCCCTGTAGCTGGTGGCTCTTGGCGCTCCTGCCTGCTGATTTCCCAAGCTTTACGCAGGATGTGTGACTTTCCCTGAGAAGGACATGGCTGGACGCTCCTGTTTAAGGTGGGGAGAGAGGACGGCTGCAGCCCTTCTCAGGGGTTCATCTCTGCCCCAGTGAACAGGAAAAGCCTCCCTTTCCCCACCTTGGCTGTCCTGGCTGCAGCCCCAAGCAGCCCACTTCCCACGGCAGGAGGCCATTCAGCTGCTGGCCCTGTCTAGACAGCGAGTGTGCCAGCCACCACCGTGCCTGAGCCGGCTCTGTGTGTGTGTGTGTGAGTGTGTGCGCGTGCGTGTTTGTTAATTACACTGGAATGTCTGCTCCAGACGACACTGTGCAAATGTAGGTCATCGCAGGGAGGCAGGCGGTCATGTTTAGGGGAGATCAGGCCAGCCGCTGGCGCACACACCGTATCGAGGTCACAGCCGTCTGGGAGCCAGCCTAACGGGGCCCAGGCACGTGAGAAGCAGACAGGCTGGCTTCTCTCTGGGGCTGTTTCTCAGTACATTTCATAGTGGCGCTCACATCTTCAGCCTGAGGCATGTGGCTTTCCTGTTACAAAGGTAAGTGTCATCTCCTGCATCAGAAGACCTTTTGCACAGCACCCTTTGATTGAGCCAGGGCATTCTAAGCAAGTTCCCCTGTATGGTTGGCAACATTACATACTCAGAGCTGCCTCGGGCTGAGGGTTCTCTTATCACAATAACATCACGTTAATATATAATCTCCATTTACATTTTATGGACAAGGAAACCGAGGCTCAGAAAAGTTACCCGGACATTAGTAATAATACAGTTACACATTACTTAAGGATGGATTTCTGAGAAATGTTAGGCGATTTTATCATGTAAATATCACAGAGGGTGTAGCCGGCCTGTGGCTCCCAGGCTACACACACCTGTGCAGGACACAGCAGGCAACTGTAACTCAATGCTACATATCTGTATATCTAAAAATATCTAAACATAGAAAAGGTAGAAGAGAAACACAGTATTTATTATCATCTCGTGGGACCACCATTGCACAGATGAGGTCCATCCTTGACTAAAACCTTGTCACGTGGCACATGGCTGTGAGCACGATGACTGTTATTGTGTGCTGACCTCATCTGCTCTCAGCACCTTTAATATCTTTTTTAGACCTCCAGCAACCCAGCGATGGTTGTTCCTATTGTATAGATGAGAAAACTAAGGCATAGCAAGGCTAGTGTGATTCAAACCCAGATAGTCCGGTACAGGGCTGAGCTCTCAAACCCCGAGCCCTTCACCACCGTGTTAAAATCTCTGCAATTGGGTTGGAGTTGGTCATGGGTTTGGATGAACCATTTGGATTACAATTAGAAAAAAAGAAAAAAGTGGGGCAAGAACAGACTATCTTGTGTGCTGCAAAGAAGCTTTTGGGGAGAAGGAGTTAAACTTGTGTCTTGTAAACAAAGGCGGCTCCAGATCCTCTCAATGCGGCTGTTCACAAACCAGGCCAGAGAGATCTTTTATCAACACCCCCCCTCTGCCTCCCGTCCCCCGCACCCCCATTCCAAGTTAAAAAGAAAAGTCGAATCAAACTGGCTTTTCCATGGTAGAACAATGGCCTGCAGTGTGGGGGCCTTGTTTGCGCACCTGACCGTCAAAATTGTTCAAACATTTACAAGCTGTGGGACTGCGAGCAAAAGGTTTTGAAAAACTGAAATACGAGGAAGGAATCCATTCACCCACCCTCTCCCGGAGAGCTAGGGTAGGCTGCCTTTCCCCCGCCAACATTTTATTATAAAAAATTTTCAAACATACAGAAGCATTGAAAGAATCAGTGCTGCCCAGACACTCCCTGCCGAGGCTGTGCCCCGAGCGGCCGGCTGTGCTTGTCATCACTTCTCTGTCCGCCTGACTTCTGTGCCAGGCCACATCTCAAGATGACACTTACTGTCTGAGGGTGGCTTTCCCTCCAAAGGGAGGGTATTCCCACCATCACGGGGGCTTGGCCGTGACTCTTGAAGGATATTTTTATGCAGAATATAGTGTTTGTGAAGGAGGGAGCCAGGAAAGGCCAGATGCTATTCTTTCCCTGCTCCCAGGCTCCGCAGCAAGTTTTGCTCTTTAACAAAAGCCAGAGCAGCGCTGGGACCTGAAACTGTCCGCCCCTAGCCCCTGTGTGCATCTTGGCCCTTACTGCCAACCTTGGGCTCAGGTATTATTATTTTTCTGCTCATTTTCCATGGGGAGAAATTGAGGTTCAGTGAGAGGAAATGACATTCCCAGGGCCATCTGGCTTGAAGTGGCCGGAGACGGATGCAGACCCACAGTTGCAGCCACAGGACCGTGCCTGACTCCTTATACCTGGCACCCTGCAGGTGTTCTGAGAGTGCTTGTTAAATTAAGTGAGTTAAGGCCAAAGTTCCCTTTTACAGAATGTGTTGGGGAAATTAAGACTTGTAAGTCAGATGGGTAAAGGATTAGGAGACTCCCTTCCCCCAGCAGACCCTGAGCCCTCTTGGCCTGGCTGTCACGGGGCAGGGAGTGTCCCGGCTGGAAGGGTCTCCCTCAGGCCCTTGTACTCACTGCCCCAGGCGGCCTTCCCAGCTGCTCCTGTCCAAAGACACACAACTGGTTTCAAACTCCTGGACACTGACAGGCCTGTGCCGACTCCACTGTAAGGACAGGCCATGTGGAGTTTTGGGAAGATCCCAGCCGTCTGGAATCAGATAAGCCTAGATCTAAATCTCCCGAACCTCTGGCCGAGATTCGCTGCATGAACTTAACTTGGACAAGTTATTTTGTCTTGGCTTCCCTGTGTGTAAAAGGCACTGACTGCCCTTCTGGAGAAAGCTGAGGTGGGGTTTAGGGATCTAGAGGGAGGCAAACTGCAGCCCGCAAAGCCAGTGCTCAGTGAGATGCCAAGTTCTGGTTCTGCCGCCTGCCCAGCCTCGGCCTTATGGCACATGTTTTGCATGTGAAGGGGCTGGGACCCGGCTTTCGTGATCCACGACCGTGGGGTAGTTAGACCCGTCTCTTCAGCCCAGTGTGAATCCACAGCTCTGTAACAGACACTGTGTAATCTGTTGGCCTGCTCAGGGTATGACTTAGTTGCGTGATCCCACCAGAGTTTAACAGTAAATTATACATGACTTTGATCTGCTTCTTGTGTATTTATCCCCATTTCTTCCTTCAAACCTTTTTTATACCTTTTTAACAGCTCCAAGAGCACTCAGCAAAGGGCTTCGTGTGAATCAATATTACTCAGTGTGACTTGTGACAACTCAACCTACCCTCACTCAAACCCCAATTCAAACCAACTAAATTCAACCTGACCCAATCCAAACCAACCTAACCCAGCTCAAAGCAACCTAACTCCACCCAACCCAACCCAACCAAACCCAACTCAACCCAACCCAACCTAACCTAACTCAACTCAAACCAACTTAACCCAACCCAACTCAAACCAAGTCAATGCCCATCAATGTCCAGCAGAAAACATGTGAGACTGGGGATTAAGTAGACCTAAGGTGAAGTAGACCTAAGAAGACCATAGCTCCCCTTAGCTATGTGACTTCACCCAAATCACTTCAATTCTATTTTCTCATCGTAAAATGGAGAGGAAAGTCCTACATTTGCCTGTGTATAACATTCATTTTCTGTTTATTGTGTGATGCCATCAAGTCTGCTGAGGTCAATGGATGAAATGACTTGGGAACTTCCCATACCCCCATGCCAGGGGCAGGTGTGGGGGCCTCAGGGGACACACCATGTGCTTCCCCAAGAAGACTTGGCCGAGTGTGTGGTGGTAGTTAATATGTTTCAGAAAAGCCTCCTGCTAAGACTGAGTGACTTATGCACTAGCTAATCCATAGGGTACAAATAAGGCCCTCGCACTACATCCTAGAAATTACTGCTCTGGTCATTGCTGCTGTTACCACTACCCAGTTACGGAGTAGAAACTCTACCTGTCCCCTTGCCACTGACACAATATCCAGGGCTTTATACTGCTCTACAAACACGGGGGTGTCCGCAGCACCCCGGATACTTGCAGGTGGTCAGCTATACCCCAGGGAGCCTGAGCCCATCCAGCGAGTCATTTGATTATGGAGGGTCAGATGTGTTTGTTCCCAAACCTCCTTATGCCAAGTTTTATACTTGCAATTTTAATTCCACAATTCAATAGAATTATCATGTAAACTGAAAAACTATGGGTGTGAAAGAAAGATAATAGTTGTTTCTATGAAAAACGAGTCAAATGAGTTTGGTATGCGTTGATAAATATAAGTTGCTAAATAAATTTGCTGAATAATGAGGTGTGGGAGAGACTACCGTAAAGATGAAAAAACAAAAAAAACCCCAATGCACATGAACTTTGTGTCCACCCTGTCTATGAATAAGACAGGATCTTACATTTGGCTATCTTTGAAAATGTCCTTTAATTTTCACTTCACTTTAAAGGATCAGAAACCATACACGTCGGAGGTGAAAGCAGGTGTGGTTGGTATAAGGCGATTACCATGGTGCTCCTGTCAGCAAAGGGAAAACTGCCTGTTGTATACACAAGGGTGGTAGGTGGAGGTCCTGCTGGGTCAGTAAGCCGCCAGCCTTTACCACATCAGGTTAGAGGGATTTTACCGAACTGTGACTGCCACACAGGCATCAAGAAAGGTGCGTGTGAGACTGTGTGCTGGGCTTTGGAGTGGACATCAGCCCAGAGACTGTGCTGGGCTTTACAGTGGACATCTCGGGCTGGTGTGCACTGTGTGGCCAGGTTGGGTGCAGTGGGAAGAACCAACCCTTGCCTCTTGCTTACTGTGTAATCTTGGGTAGAATGTGTCACTTCTCAGGGCCACAATTCCTTCTTCAGCAAAAGGGGGTGCTGGTACAGTGTTCCCACCTCGCTGGATGTGGAGGTCCAGTGAGGGTAGGGAAACCCCTGAGCCACCTTTCAGCTGAGCAGAGGGACAGGGAGCCTCTGACCTTCCCTGTGGTGTGTTTGTGGCTTTGGGATTTAGGCCTGCCCATGGACGAGCCTTGGGCAAAATACCTATGAAACTGGAAAAGTGTCTGAAGCGCGCAGTCCATAAAGCCCAGGAAAAGCACCAGACACGTTTGTGCCCCTGGGGGAAGCCTGGACAGCAGAGGAGCCCCAGGGACAGAGCAGCTGTGGCGCTGCCTCCCGGCATTGCCCCATGGGTTAATTAACGATGGCAGACTCATTAGCCATTGTCTGACCTCTAATGGGCAGGCGCTCTGGGTGGGCAGCGTGGCCCGGGGTCATTAACCGTGACACCCGGGGACTTATTGGAGAGACAACCATTTTCCTCCAGACCCAGTTTCAAACAGACAAAGCTCTTGGCCTCTAGGTCTGCATTGTTCTCGGCATATAAACAAGCAAGGAAGGTCTGTGGCCCTCGGAGCGGCCCCCGCGGGAAGCCTGAGACAAAAGTCTCCACTGGCCACAGATGTGAAGGCTCCATTGCCAGCAGAGGCTGCAGGAAAGATCCAGCATGTACTGAGCGTCAGGGATCCTGCCAGAGAGGCTGCCGGCCCTCCCTTCAATCCCCCCAACTTGTGAAATAAAAACGGCCCACCCGGCTGAGTGCTCACTGCACTGGGCCCCGTGCTGTTCAGTTTTGTCCTCAGCGGGGCTGCGAGGGGTCCTGTTAGGCTTCCATTGAGTCACTGAGCAAACTGAGGCTCAGAGAGGTTTAGAGACGTCCCCCAGATCAGTAAGACAGTCTGGAGCTGAACTGCTATGTCTGACTTCATGGTTGGCACTTTATTTTACTTTTTTTCCCTTTTATTTTTTTACATTTTTTAAATTTCAGGTTAATGTGAGGGTGCAAACAACTAGGTTGCAATGTGTGCATTTGTTAGGTGGTAGAGTCCCTCTTGCAGTTATGTCTCCCGCCCCAGAGGTAGGCCCTATACCCTTACGTGGTCTCCATTAGTTGGGAGCACGCCTATCCCCCTCCCTGCTCCCCTCTCCCTCTCCCTCCTTCTCTTTCCCCCTACCCTGAATTGAATTGAGTTTTTCTTTTGTGTGGACTTACATTAGATCATCTACTGGCTTCATATTAGTATTGAGTTTATTGGATAATTGCTTTTCCATTCTTGTGATACTTTACAAAGAATGTGTTTCACCTCCATCCAGGTTAATACAAAAGATGTAAAGTCTCTGTCTTTTGTTATGGCTGAATAGTATTCCATGATATACACATACCACAATTTATTAAGCCATTCCTGGGTTGATTGACATTTGGATTGTTTCCATATCTTGGCCATTATAAATTGAGCTGCAGTAAACAATCTAGTGCAAATGTCCTTATGATAAAATGATTTTTTCTCTTCTGGGTAGATGCCTAGTAATGGATTGCGGGATCAAAGGGGAGCCCTAATTTGGTTTATTTGAGGATTGTCCACACTTCTTTGCAAAGAGGCTGTATTGGTGTGCAGGGCTACCAACAGTGGAAAAGCGTTCCCTTCTCTCCACTTCTGCGCCAATGGCTGACACGTGCACAGTGAAGCTTTGCTATCTTCAGAATAATATAATAACACTAATCAACAGCCTTTTTCTGGTCATGATTAGCACCCAGCTACTGAGAGTGCATCAGAACCCGATGAAGGTAATGAAATAATCATCCCCACCCTATAGTGGGCACAGGTGGGGCACAAAGAGGTTAGGAAAGTCGTGTCACCTGACGTTCCTTAATAGTTGCTTCCACCAAAGGTCAGGGTGGTCTCTGGCCTTTTGGGTGGGACCTCTCTAAGCAGTGGGAGGCAGTGGAGTCCCCTGGTGAAGGTTATTGGCTCACACATGAGACGTACCTGCATTGCAGCCACATACTAGCCCAGTGACTTACTCTGTCTGCCTGAACCTCATTCTTCCAATCTGCAAAATGGGAAGAAAAGGCCTGGGGCCCACTCACACATAGCTGCTTCCTTCAATAAACCACTCTTGAAGGTGGGAGGATGGGACACACTCACCCTGCGTTGGGGCATTGCACTGGTTTCTTATTGACGAAAGGAGCTTCCTTTTCACTTGTACCTTGGGAGTTGGGTTTCATAATTGCTTACAATATAGATCCTTTGAGTTCATTTGCCCATTCTGCTCGGACATCGCCTGACACTGGAGCCCCTTCTTCTATCCACCACCCACAGCTTCTGTCCCCATCCAGTCCTTCCCTGTAGGGTTGCCAGATGAAATACAGGCTGCCTGACAAAATTTGAATTCAAATAAAATAAGTAAGGTTTTAGTATCAGTCTGTCCCATGAAATATTTGAGGGTAGACTTATGCTAAAAAACGATTCATCTTGTATCTGAAATTTGGTTTTGAAGTATCCTATATTTGTATTTGGTCCATGTGGCCCTGGGAGGAGAGGCTGTCCCCAGGGGCTGCAGGCTGGGGCTGGGGCTGGGGCTGGCCACATTAGTGACTATGATTATGGTTTGTTGCTGGCAACTGCTCTGGGCCAGGCACTCTGCTGGGTCCTTGACCTCCAGATCATCCCACCCATTCTGCAAATGTAGAAAGAGAGGAAGCTGGGAGGAGGAGAGCCTTGTCATTGAAGCCCAAGCCCTTTTCAGCTCTCTGCCTGATGTGTCAGTCCTGAGACATGGGGGCACCACTCCCTGCCTGCTGCATTGGCCCCTCCACCAGGAGCTGGGCTGCCTCCTCCCACCTGGCTCTGATCTAGATCCCAATATTTTCAATCCACTGCCCACGCCAGCACATAAACTTCAGTTCCCCCTTTCCAGCTTGGTTCCTGGGGGGACCCTGAACCCTCCCTAGCTGGTATATGCCTGGCCTTGGCTCATGAAACGAGAGACACCACCCTGTGAGACCAGTGGAGCCTCTCTGCTCTTGACCACCCCTCCCTGGATCGCCGAGTGGTGGTGTCTCCAGCAGACCCAGCAGCTTCACAGCCGTCATATGGCACGTGTCAGGCAGAATAGTCTGGCCCATCATGGTTCACAGCCATGATTGTTGTGATGCTCCCAGCACACAGGTGGCTCTGACGACTGCTCCCCTCAAGAATAAATGTCAGGCTTAGCCGGACCCCAGAGCTTGACTTCTACTTTGTTTCTTTGTTTTCCATAGTTGGGCTGATGGGAGTGGGTGAGTTTGCCAGTTGCTAACATCTGGTCACACTCCAAAACCAGGCTACATGAAGTAGAAATTTCAGACTCAAGTTTGCTGATAGTCTATGACTTTGCCCCAACTCTCCGAAGACCAGTTCCAGTTGGAAAAGATAAGTCTTTATAAAGATAAAGCCAAATGTGAGGTACAGCAGGTGAAATCATCTTGCAGGGGTAGGGATGAGTGGCTCTTGTTCCTGGCCACCACAGGCACCCTTGTCTGTTCATTTAATAAATATTCACTGAGTGCTTATTCTGGGCCCGATGTGTGAGTATCGGGGATACATGAAGGTGATGAAGACAAGTTCACCTACTCCCCTTCCATGTCTAGAGGGGGTCAGAATGCAAAAACTCTGCCAGGACCAACACGATAAGGGTCCCTCTTCAAAAACCTGAGGACCTGCCCGAGGAATCCCAGGCTGGCTCCCTTCCTGCCCTCCTTGGCTTTAGGCAATGAGCCTGGGCTGATCTACCCCCATGGCAGCCACGTTTTGCTTCTTCACCTGCCTTAATTCCCAGACTCTGCTGCATCCAGGGTGGCCCCCAGTGCCATAAATGAGACTGAAGAGGAAATAGACTATTGGGGAGTTTTTAAAGATTATTTTGCTTTCATGGAGGTTGTATTCATCGGCCTCCATACTCCTGTTTTTTTGTCTTGAAAATGTTGACACAATGCCCCAAGCCGCAGTAGCCATCTTGAGACCATAAGGCCACCAGCACAAGGACAAAGAGGACAAAGTGCTTAGAACACCAGAGGGGGGTCAGGAAGAAGCTCTGCCCTGCAGGTGTCTCCCAGCCACACGGTGCCCACCTCCTCTCTCCTCAACATGTGAGAACAGTAAACTCTTTCATTATACCACTGTGGGTTGGGATTTCTGGTACTTGCAGCCCAATGCATTCTAATCTAATATAGAACTTAGTGAACTTTATCTGGAAGGTCCTGGAAAATCTATGTAGAAGTGGTACTCAAAGATTCATAATTAGTCAAGGACATGTAACCTGAACTTCGGTCACTCACTTGTGCCCATAAGTCCTGGCAGACAGATGGTCTTGCCTGCTGGGAATGTAAGGACCCTCCAGGAACCAGGAGAGTACAGTCAAATTTCTCCCATCTCCTCAGTTTCCGTGAGACTCCTAGCAACCCGACCCCATTCTGTTCTTTCAGCAAGTGAGGTTGTGGAGGCCCAGCACACGGAGCCCAGGCCACCTTGGTGTGGTATCACCTTGGGATGCAGCTGTAGGTCCAGCTGGGCCTGATGGTCTGCACTTTTAACTGGTTCCCAAATGGTTCCCACCCTGCTGACCTGAGGACCACATCTGAGTAGCAAGGATGTGGAGGGTGGACAGCTGCCTCTAAGAATGTCCTATGGGTGGTCAGTACCACTCTCCCATCCCTGGAATGAAAGTCAAGGCACAAATCCCCTGCTTCGACTCATTCAGCTAAAATGCCCATGCCCTGATGTCTTAAATAACACCCTTCTGGAGTTTGATGGGACTTCTCAATCATGGATTCAAAATCACACAAAGTTTTACACTCTGAGTATTACAAAGACTCAGAGCGACCGACTGTCTTGGTTGACCTGGGAGGAGGGCGCTTTGGGGAGTTGTGGCTTTCTGTGCTAAAACTGGGAAAGCTACTGGCAAACTGGGAAGAGGTGGACACCCTGCATAGACTAGGGGTGGGGCACATGGAGGGTAGAGCTGGTCACTCTTCCTAGACTGAGGGAAGAGCTGGTCACCCTTCCTAGACAGAGGGAAGAGGTGGATCCCCTTCATAGACCAGGGATGGGGCACATGGAGGGTAGAGCTGGTCACCCTTCCTAGACTGAGGGAAGAGCTGGTCACCCTTTCTAGGCTGAGGACTGGACATGTGGAGGGAAGAGCTGGTGGTCACGCTTGATAGGCTGAGGATTGGGCACCTCATGGGGAGGTCAGACGGCTCCACAAAGTCCTTGGAACCAAACAGGTCTAAATAGGACTAAACAGAGTCAATGCCCAGTGGTTATCTACCAGGGAGTAGGGCACACTGGACCAATATGGGAATTATCTCGGCTCTACACCAGTAAAAGCCAGCTGTCCACTCTTGGGAATTTCCTTTAATTGTCTCAGACCTGGGTCTGGAGGCTTGGATAGCCGGGGGTCCAAAATTGAGCTCTCCCACGGTGGGCTCACTGCCCCTGTGCCACGCTGGAGAAGGCAGTGCTGTTGCAGGTCCTGGTGAAGCGGTGAAGACTCAGGCTGGGACAGAATGAGGTCACGGGTCCTGGGCATCTCCTGGGTATGCTTGGGCCTCCCCTGCCTTCCACCAGCCCTGAGCGAGCGGTTAATGGCTCACTCAGCTCCTTAACACACAAAAAAATGTGTGCTGGCTCCCAGCTGAATGCCCTTAATTTGCCTCATTTGCGCCTAAAACCCAGGGAGTGTAGGCAAACCAAAGTAAAGCAAGAAGGCTATTAGCATAATGCCAGGGCCCTCGGCCACGTCTCTTCTGAAAGCCTGTCCTCTCCCTAACTAGACAGGCTGGCACCGCGTTCAGTGCTAACGTGGGGATTCAGAGTGGTGACCAGGCTCTGCCTGCGAACTGCTTTTAGTTTGGGGCCCTTACAGTTTTTGTTGCTTTGTGGGTTTTTTTTGGTTTTTTTTTTTCACTTTTTGGCCGGGGCTGGGTTTGAACCCGCCACCTCCAGCGTATGCGGCTGGCCCTCTACTCCTTTGAGCCACAGGCACCACCCTGTTGTTTTGTGTTTTTGAGAAGTTACTGGCATTTAAAAATTGAAAGATTTCAAATGCAAATTCCCATTTCTAACCTCTTTTTCAAAATTCAGCGGGATTTGAATCCACGTTTTGACACAGGCAGTCAGCTGGGGCTGAGGACAGGCTACGCCCGGGGGCAGTGGGGAAGGGTGGGAGGAGGTGCCCCCAGGCTGCCCGGCTCACGTGACATCCAGCAGGGCCTTCTCCGCAACATTCCTGGTGGTGTTTTACTGAGTGAGAAGTACAAGGTTGTCATTAGTGTTGTTATTAGCACATGTCACCAGGATTGGAGTCACTTTCACAAGTAATTTCTGAGTCACTGCACAGAGGACTGAAGTGGGGAAAGCTGTGTTCTAGATCTTGATGTAGAACTTCAGGATTAAGGTTCTGCTTCCTTTTATGATTGTGAAAAAGCATGCATTAGTCATGACAATGGGCTTGGACTTTTCACAGTAGTATTTGGAAGAACACAGTGAGCGTCCATTGAGCAAGAGACAGCCTCATATGTCCTCTGGGGCAACCTGAAAAACTTCCCAGGCACTGTCCCACTAGCGGCTCCAACACCTCTCCTGATTCTGAGTCTGAACAGAACATGTTTGGGCATCTGCATTCTGGAGATGGTTTTTGGAAGACAGCACTGAAGCAACTAAAGGATTAAGCTCAGGTCATTAAATGATCTAGCATTTTCTATCACAGAAGCAGATGTAACGGCATGAAAAAACTGTCGATACCTGGAAATTAGCAGGTTACAAAACAATGCATAGTGTCTATTCCCATTACGAGTAAGTATCTAAGGGTGCATATGAAGAACAAGACAAAAAGCTATAAATTGAAATTTACTAAGCAGTTTTTAATGGATGGATCATTGGCTTATCTTTTCTCTTTATTTTCATTTTTTAAAGGAGCTTGGCAGTCAGTTCTGTTTTCCGGGTTAAAGTTCCCTCAAGTTGCTCAGTTGGAATCAGCGAATGCTCACCAAGCCCAGGCTGAGCCCTGAGTGAGTGGGTGACAGAGGTGGCCAACGGCTAGTGTAGAGGGTGCGCGAGGCTGTATGTAACTCAGTGACACTTTAATAAAGGCATTTCGCTGTCCCTCCCCACATTGTAACACGAAGCTCAGAGACCATCCACGCAGTGGCTCCTCATGCTCCAGGAACCCAGTCACTTTCCTTCTCTCCACTGGCTCATCCTTTCAGTGTGGGTTTCATCCTCATGAGAACAAAATGGCTGCTTTGCTTCCAGACATTACACCCACAGTCCAGGAAGGAAGAAGGAAAGATAGGAAAGAGGCAAATCCTAACATCCTATTCTTTCTGCATTAAGGGGGTAAACCCTGCCAGAGGATGGCTTCTGACTTCTCACTGTCCAGAACTGGGTCACCTGACCCTTTTTGCCCCAAGGAGGCCTAAAAGGTGAATGCTGTTAAACACGCACTTTACTGCCTAAATGAATGGAGGTTCTGTTAGCAAAGACGAGACCGGGAGTGGATAACGGCTAAGGGTTTGCAGCATTCGGTCCAAATAATAATGGTGCTCATGTTATCATTTTCTGAGAGTTTTGTGCACACCGAGGACTGTGCATTACATATTTTGTCCCCGCCATGTAGGGACTGTTGTTATTTCAGATCTCAGAAAAAGAAGCGAAGACTCAGAGAGGTGGATCTGCACAAACTGTCAGGGGAAGCCTGGGTCTTATATCCTCCCGTCCGAGGCCAGAACGAGCAAACTAATCACCAGGGTTTGTCGAGGACACAGGCATTCGGATAGTAGCAGAAACAAACCAGGGACCGAGTCTCTTCCTGAACCCAGACTTGGGGGCCATGGGCGGCCTCCTGGGTCCCTTAAGACCAGCACTTCTCCAAGTGTGCTCTGCACTGACTCCCTCAGGATCTTGTTTAAGTGGAGATGGTGATTCCTGGATGGGCCTGAGCATCTGCATTTCTGACGAGCCCCCCAGGTGATGCCCACACATGTCACCTGAGGACCATACTTTGAATGGCAAAGTCCTAAATCATATCCCAGACGCGCCCTACCTCTTGGAGCTCATGACGGGCCTTGAGATCATTCTGGGCACTCAAGGGATGTCCACAAATACAGGGAGGGCTCTGGGGAGAAAAGCCACAAGCATGGAAGAAAGCACGAAACCTCTGCCATGTGATACAGCCGGGGAGGGCCTTGCTCCTACTGCTCCTCGGCAGGAAGAAGCTGCTCGCTGCACAGCTACCTCTGGGAGCTGGAAGGAGCGCGTGACGCACTGCTGGCCCAGAAGAGTCATTGATGCTCTTAGGAAATTAGCCCCGTCCTTTGAGTGTCAAGATCTGGTGGTTTGCGGTTTTATTTTTTCTGAAGCTAAGATGACGATGATGATGATGTTGATAGAGATGGTGAAAAAGAAGATGATGAAGGGCAGGAGGTGGGGATGGAAGAAGAGGTGGAGAAGCAGAGCAGGGGCTGAGCAGTGGGGAGGTCACAGAGTTTACAGAGCACTTGCGGCACGCCTGGCTCGCTGAGCCCTGAGAATCCCCTCGTGAGGGTTGTGCTATGTTCCTTCCCAATTTACAGATGAGGAAACTAAGTCTCAAAGCCACTGAGGAGCCTGCCAAGCCCACAGAGTCGGCCTGCTGTGGCTCCCGAGTGGAGTGTGAACCCCCCGTGCCGGGTTTGCACAAGGCCCGTGGCGTCCCTCCGTGGGTTCAGACAGAGCCTTGCAGCTCCTCCTACCACGCACCCCTTCCCTC
Organism: Galagoides demidoff; assembly: GCA_963574575.1. NCBI lineage: Eukaryota > Metazoa > Chordata > Mammalia > Primates > Galagidae > Galagoides > Galagoides demidoff. The sequence goes on along the minus strand of CAUYQV010012955.1, from coordinate 66,443 downwards.
CGTATTTACAGCCACCTCTGAGCCAGGCTAAGGTAAATAGAAAGGAAAGGGCTGTGGAAACATCCTGTGGAAAAGAACACTTTGGAGCCAGGGGGGAAAAAGCCAGTGTTCCCCTCTGGCCCCACCTCGCCTAGGTACAGCCAGTTCTGCTTTAAGGCCTGTTTTGAGAATACAAATTTGTTCCAACATGATGGACACGCTTGTGGGCAGACAGTTCGAACATCATGTGAATTTTGTGTTTGTGGTTATGTGACTTTGTCCTCAGGAAACTCTAGGTGAATGTGCAGAGTCATACTGTGCCCTGTGGTAGGCACTAACAGGGGACACACGCACCCCCAGCCCCTCGACATCTACTCAGCTTGGCGCAGGGCCGAGAGCTGCCCCTCCCTGTCCACACCTGTCCACACCTGGCCCTGCAGCTTCCTGCCTGGTTTGCGGTCGCCCTCTTTGCTCCACTTCCCACTCACTCGGACCAACCCCTCACGTATCCTGCTCACGACAGCTTCAGATCTTCCCCGGGGAAAGTGTTGGGTTTGCTGTGGTATTCGGGTATTTCCTACCCATCGAATGTGTGTGACTCTGAGCCACCATTTTGCTGGGTTTCTATCTTTTTTCCCTGTGTTGCGGTAATGTTCAGTGCTGGGTCCCTAACACCGTGTTTCCCATAAGCCCTGCACTTGCTACTGAGCAAGTTTGGCACAGTTTGGTGATCTTGAGGAGCCACATGCACCTACATCAGAGGCAACACATGTGACCTGGGCTGGGCATGTGGCCATCAGTGGGAGCCTCAGTGTCCCCATTTGTAAAGTGGGTTTGTTAATACCCACAAAAGCTCAGAGGAGGCAGTGAAGGAGCCCTGGTCCTGGAGTCTGAGCAATGGGGCACAGGCCAGCCGAGGCCCCCAGGCCACCTAGGGGACTTGGGGGGTTGTCTAAGTATTGGCTTCCTCAGCTGTCGCAGAGGGTCCCCCTCACAGAGCAGGTAGGCAGCGTGGAGACCGGCTCTCACCATCAAGGAGCTGTGCAAACTCTAGGTTGGGTGATCTGGGCAGTTGGGTCTTGGCGGGCTTGTGCCACAGTAGATCAGAACCTGACCTGAAGGCTGGTGTCTCCCAAATTGCTGTGCAGACCCGGCAACAGCTGGGGAGTCCTAATCTCAGCTCTCCCTTCTATCTCAGGACAAGGAGATCGGCTAGGCTCCTGTGGCCCTGTGGGGGAGGCGGGAGTTACTGATGACCTGCCCAGAGCCTGGCAGCCGGTGGCTCACAGCAGAGCTGCCAACCAGGTACATGGGTTCCCTGCCCTTCCTAAGCCGAGGGGCTACAGCAAGGCCCCACTCCTCTCAGCCCCATTTCATACACTGACATGGACTCACTCTGCATCTCAGGGCAGCGGTAAAACACTATGGCTCTCTGTCCGGAGTGTATGCTCATCAGCTCACTCTTCCTTGGGGAATGTCACTAGTGTGAATGAGACACTGAACTAAATCTTAAAAATTTCTGCTACCGGCTTGGTTCCTATAGCTCAGCGGCTAGAGCACCAGGCACATACACCAGAGCTGGCAGGTTCAAACCCAGCCCGGGCCTGCCAAGCAACAATGACAACTACAACGAAAAAAATAGCCAGGCATTTTGGCTAGAGCCTGTAGTCCCAGCTACTTGGGAGGCTGAGGCAAGAGGATCGCTAAGCCCAAGAGTTTAAGGTTGCTGTGAGCTGTGACGCCATAGCACTCTACCCAGAGTAACACAGTGAGATTCTATCTGGGGAAAAACAAAACAAACAAAAAAAACCCCTCTTCTACCCCCAAAATGAACTAAGGTATTTAAAGTATTTATTTTCCTGTAATAAAAGGGAATCCAGATAATTCTAAAATTTTGAAAAAAGAAAAACCCCAGAAAGATGTACAGGAGAACAGGAGAGTTCCCCGTATTCTGTCCCCATCGGCCTTACTGGATTTCACCGCAGCTTTCTGTGTGTCTCTGATGCGTGACGCTGAGCTGTGTGTACACAGTTTGCACTCCGCACTGTGTTGTAAGCGTGCCATTTCCCTTTTATTAAAAATGCTTTGCAAATATCAGTTTTAATAGCTGTATAAATATTCCATCATAAGGACATTCTATCATGTATTTTAATCATTTGGGTAGTGTTGGATATTTAATTTTTTAAAAAGTCAAATAATGCCAAGATTACTGTCTGTTTATATTAACCTGTTTTCATTTCCTGATTATTTCTTGAGATAAATTCCAAAAAGTTTTACACACACACACACACACACACATGCATGCATGCATCAACAAATTGCCCTTCGTGGAGACGCTGTCATGGTTTGTGAGACAGCCTTGAGCACCAACACCACCTTCAGCATTATTATTATTTTAAATAAATCTTTGTTAAATTGATTTTTTGACCGGGGCTTCACTGTGTTGATTGCATCTGATTAACTCTAAATGTATTTCTTCACAGATTTATTACTAAGAATGAATGAAAGTCCTTCAATGACTATCACAGGCAGATTTTAAGGCTTGTCCTTTTTGAACGAACTTGAAGACGTGACCTCTGCTGAAGCATGGAGCTGTCCAGCAGCCTTCCCGCCGAGGTCAGCTGGGTATGGGAGCCACAGCTCTAGGGAAGGGAGGTCACCTTTCCCCTCTCCACAATCTGAGCTCTAAGACTGCACTGGCACTGCCGGAGCTCAGCTGGGATTGCTGGCCTGGTGTTTCAGGCTGGTTGATTCGGGGCATCAGGGAAGATTTCGGGTTGCTGTGATCTGGATTTTAACTGGGCACTGGTTCTACCCAGCCACTGGTTCTCAGGTGACTCTTGCCCGAAGACAGAGTTCGGGTTTCATGAGGTTTGATGGTTCCAAATAACATCTGGGCTACGTAGAGCACTTACAATATTAAACTATAATAGGAACAGGTCAGAGCCCCAGTATGTCTTTTCAAGGGTAACACTATGTCTTCTGGACCTGGGTGCCTTTTTTTTTTTTTTAAGACACAAGTTTTCTTTCTGTTACCTGGGCTGGAGTACAGTGGAATAATCATAGCTCACTGCAGCCTCAAATTCCTGGGCTCAGCCTCCCCAGTCACTGGGACTACAGGTGCACACCATAACACCCGGTTCCTTGGGTGACTTTTATGACTCTCTTTGGCTATGACCCCAGGGAGGCATCTCAGTGACACCAGAGTGTTTTTGTTTTCTGTTCCGCTGACTCACCAGGCATGCTTTTGCTTCCCAAGACTACATCCATCATTTCCCTAAATTCATGCGCCATCTTGGCATTTATCAATCAGCAGAAAGCAGATCCAGGGTCTGGAAGACAATCTCATTAATTTTGCAAGTTTGATTTATTTCCTTTTTAAACTATGGATTGGATACCATGTGGGGGAGGGGAAGGGGTTCAATCAAACAATTTAAAGCAGCCCATTCCGGGGGACAAGTTTGGGGTTTATGAAACGGCAACAGAGCTGATGAAAAGATTGTAGCTTTTGGAGAGCTCCAAGTTCAAGTCCAGCTGGGAGCCTCAGTCAAGCCACAAAGCCACCAACTCAAGGGCCTTCTGCTTTATCAGGAGCATCCAGATATTAGTAATTGCAGGATGATCACCATGGCGACTGCACACCAGTCTGGGAGTGGAGTGATCCACCTCCCCTCCTCTCGTTTTGGTACAAGGAAACTTGTAAAGTCACAAAGCATATATCAAAATGTGTACATTTTGTACATGTACATACAACATGTGCATATATGGCTATTTAGCATATACTGCTATATGTGTGTATCTGATGTATCCATACACATGATGTACTTACATACCTGTACCTATGCATTGATACACACACATATAAGGCCTACTGATATATACGCACATATGTTGATAATGACGTACACACATGCCTATCACAACATACATTTCTTTCTCCATGTTTCAGTTCTAGCTCTAATTATAAATCACACGCAGACCATGTTTTACAGTGAAAGAACATTTTTTTTTTCCTAAGCCATGTTAATTTTTTCTTCATTGCTTCTTCCATCTTTTTTTGAAGAAAAACCTAAAAGTGAAAAAAAAAACCAAAACTCCGGCCAAGTTCCCATCACACATCTGGCTGGGATGGAGTCATTTTAGTGAGTGATACAAGCAGGACAGATGCTGAGATAAACCTGCCCCCAGCACCAGCAGTTCCTGGCTCCTGGTGACAGGCTCAGCTCTGAAGTGCAGCTCCAGCTCAGGGAGCGCTGTGGATGTCCCCTCTAAGTTTATGACAGTAGCAACAACTCCTGTGGGCTTTTGCTCTCTCCAGCCAGACAGCCACGTTCACGCTCATTTAGTCGAGAGTCTGTCTGGCGTCTTTCCTGGCATTATTGGCACGGCCTAGTGAGCTGTGCCGGAGGGTTTGGCCCAGGGCAGCCTGCTGGCGGGGATGGTGGGAAGCGCAACCCTTGCGGCGGGGGCCAGGCTGAGTGGTGAAGTGCAAGGCAACTCAGCAGGGCCCTGTGTGGCTGATGTCTCCTCTAGGTACAGCACCCAAAAGGGCCCAAGACTTTCAGGGATCCTCAAAAGGGTTTCAACTTTTATTTTTTAATTAATTATTATTTTTTTTTAACGAAATACAATTATTTTTATTGGTACACGTGTATGTGGCCCATGAGAAATTTTGTTACATGTGTATAATGCATGGTGATCAAATTAGGGCATTCTGGGTGTCCGTTACCTGCGTAGGAGATAATTCTGTTAAAGGTAGTCATCCCGCTCTGCTATCAAACACCGAATTTATTTTTTCTGCCTTACTGTGCATTTGTACCTTTCATCCATTTCTTTTAAAATCAGAAGAAAAGATGACTTGAAGGTAAAAGGGAGCGGGTGTGTCTGGGCAGCTGAGCATGAGAGGTGTCACAGGGGTGGAGGAGGAAGTCCCCCCAGGCCACACTGTACAGAACGGTACTGAGTGGGGGCAGGAGAGGAGGGGTGGGGTGCGGTGGGAAGAGTCAAACTAGAAGCAGCAAGAGACCCAGGGCACTGTCCAGGAAAGTGAGGAGCAGGCCGTGTGGGCCAGGCCCACCACCTGGAGAAGGGGATGGATCCCGAGGCACCAATACCCACCTCTGAACACCCCACCATCTCCCCGCCAGACGCCCTTGCCCTCCGGCACAGCTGGGCAGGTGTGCTCGGGAAGCTGTCTGTAGCTTCCGCCCAGCTCCCTTCTTCTTTCCTGCACTGTCTCTGTAGGTATGCTTGCTTACGTCTGTGGCTGCAATTATCTTCAAAGGGGGCTGTTGCCAGATCTAGATCTTTTTTTTGAGACAGAGTTCCACTCAGTCACCCTAGGTAGAGTGCTGCGGTGTCATAGCTCACAGCAACCTCAAACTCCTGGGCTCAGGTTATCTTCTTGTCTCAGCCTTTTGAGTAGCTGGGACTACAGGTACCTGCCACAACACCTGGCTAGTTTTTCTATTTTTAGTAGAGACAGGGTCTCACTCTTGGTCTAGAACTCCTGAGCTCGAGTGTCCTTGAGGGATAGCTTGTCTGGCCTAATAAATTGAGCTTATAGTGATTGATCTGCGATTCTAAACACTTTGGCCTCCCAGAGTGTTAGGATTACAGGTGTGAGCCACCTCACCCAGGGCACCTGGGACTGCCCTGCTCCGGGATTTGCAAATAAAAACGCAGGACACCGGGTTCAGTTTGACTTTCAGATGAACAGCGAGTCATTTTTGAGTATGTCCTAAATATGGCATGCATCGTTGCAGGGGGTCCCTGATGTGACCTGGCTGCCCTAATTGCCACCTTCCCACTGCTGACTCCCGCGATGACTCCTTCAACCCAAACCAGTCCTCTTGACTTCCGACCTGCCTGGTAATCTCTTGCTTAACATTTTCACTAAGACATTGCTAATGAACTGAGGACTCAAGAGGCCCAAACACAGACTTGCCATCTCCCCCCACCCAAAGTTCATCACAGCCACAGTGAACTGCACCATCAGAACATTAGAAGTGGCCCCTTGATCAGTGTGCCCAAGCCCTTGCCATATCTCATTGATTTTACCTCTGATAAGTCCCAAATTGATCCACTTGTCTTCTGCCAGCCTTCTCCAACTGTCTTGGACTTTTCTTGTCTAGATACTCCTGACTTGCTCCAGGTGGTTTCACCTCATGGCAAATTCTTCTCTGCAGAGATCTTGTCACACTCACGCCGAGCATGTCATTCTCTGGTTCCCCATTGCTGGTAAGATATAGCCCAGGACCATGAACATGACCCTTCTGCCCTGCTGTGGTCTGGCCCCTGCCTCCCTCCCCAACCTCTGGTCCTTGCTGATGGGCCCAGGGCAAGCAGAGAGAGGCATTGGCCACAAGTGCAAAACTGGGAAGAGGAGGTGCCAAGAACCTCAGGAATCGGATCAATACTATTCTAATGCAATGTTTTAAAACTAAACATTAATGCAGAAATACAAGACATCAAAACTTAGATCAAGACAGCCCCCTACTTGCACTGATGTGACACACTTCCCTCACCTCCCTGACCTTGGCCCTATGGGACTCTGTCTTGATTTTTAAATTTTGATATTTTGTTCATCACATTTTTTTCATTAATCTTGATTGTTTTTAAATGTTGCATGAAATTCATTAAAGTATTATTGGTGGCACTTGTGGTTCAAGGAGTAGGGCACCGGCCCCATATACTGGAGGTGGTGCGTTCAAACCCAGCCCTGGCCAAAAACTGCAAAAAAAAAATTATTATTTATCTTGATCACTGAGTTTTTTGGCACTCCCTTAATTTGAGGGGTGCAAGGTGAGTACCTCACGTCTCCCCACTCCCAGGGCTTCTGCCTCTCTGGCTGCCACCCTCTCATAGTGCAGATCCCATCTCTTTGAGCAGCAGCCCCTGAACATGCCGTCACCCTGACCCTACGACCAGCCTCTTAGCCTTCAGGACCTGTGTTTCCCTGTGAGACTTGCCGGTTCGTGCCTGTCTCTTCCACTGGACTGCATTGAGCGGGACTTGGGGACCAGGAAAATCTCAGTGCCCCAGACAGAGCCAGAGAGATGGAAGAATGAATGAATGAATGAATGAATGAATGAGGCCGCACGGCCAGGACTCAGGGTTTTATCAATGAATCCTGGCGGTGTTGCCATGCTCAGATAATTAAACTGGGTAGAATTTAGAATCCGAGAATCAAAGCTTTGTTGAGATGTCCTTGAGGGATAGCTTGTCTGGCCTAATAAATTGAGCTCATAGTGATTGATCTGGACTCTAAGCTTGTTTTCTTACAGCCTGGCAGTCACCACTGGGTCCTGCAGGAGGACTGAGAGTGAGAGCAGGGATGCTGCCCGTGTTCCTCTTCCAAAGCGGTCACCTGTGATCTGACACCTTTCCCGGCAATTCCTGTGCCCCGCACAGTGCCTGGCACTGGGTAGCGGCTCAGCTACAGGACTTGGATAAACCCCAGGGTGGCTAGTTTTGTTTTTAACTGCAACACAGAATTGTAACCAGGGCGAAGCCCACCTCAATGCATCACCCTTTTTTGTCCTGATGTTTTGGAATCTTAACATGATGTAAGTTCGCGTCCCCCACAGATTCAAGGAACACATATTTGCTGTCTTCTAACCTTTTAATCAACAGCTTAATTGGAATGTCATTAACGTTTCTACTGGGATTCCACTGTAGATCAAAGCAAGGGCTTCTATCTTCTATCCCTGGGACCCAGGCTGCGGCTGTAAGTGGGAAATTTATTTAGATTTTGTGTTTTATCTTACAAACTCTTCTCAGTTTTGCATTCTTCTCTGATCTTTTCTGTATCGTTTTAACAGAAAAAATTAATTTCCCTGCCAAGTCTTTGGGCAAAATTTACACTCTGAGAAGACAAGCTCTGTCTTCCTGGCCTTCTTCCTGCTGCCAGATTCCAGGGCCAGGACAGGGTGAGACAAGCAAGATACTCAGAGCTGGGAATGCGAGGAGGCCTCACTCTCGGGTACCGACCCCCCACCCACTGGGGTCTGTAGGTGAACCCGTCTTGCATTCCACAGCCTTGTGCTGAGCCCACCTCACCCTGCTCCTGTCCTGCCTGCACCCCGCTGTGAACTGTTTTCAGAGATGGGAGCAGACCCCCAAGAGCAGAGGTAACAGTGGTACTGGATAGTTCTACCCCCTTCCTCTGCCCCTGGTGTCAGCCTCACATGCATCAAAGCCTCTTTGAAGGTCTCGCACGGGAATGTTATGGAGACAGTGAGGTCATTCATAGCATTATCTGTTCACTCTCTTATTTATACTGAATCCTCACGAAAAGCTGACTGTGTACTAGACACCATGCTGGACACCAGCAGGCCCCTGCCCATGCCCTGCTTTCCCGGGGCTTTCGTGTATCTTGCAAAACCAAGCTGGACGGTTAGAAATGAGTCTGTTTCCTAGTGAAGCTGGGTTTGTCTCTGGGTTGTGCCCAGGCTTCTCGATTCTATATCTGCCCTTTGGGTTGCTTGTTCAAAGAGTAAAAGGGGCGCTTTATCACATGACTTGGAAAATGTGGGACAGTCGGGGCCTTGGAGAGGTTTGTGATGCACCTTAGATTCTGGTGAGTCCTGCGGTTGACTCTGTCCAGCATTTCCACATTTAGCCCCTTTTCCTGCAACATCTGTGAGCATCTGGCCAAACAGGCTCAGCCATACCCACTTTGGGAAGTGCTGACCTTTAACCTCACCCACTTATCAGACTTGGTGTCTTTGTCAGTGCTGTATATTCATGGGCGGTGGGGGGGGGGAGACTTATCTCTTTCCTCCTTTTGAAGATGTGCAAAACCGTTCAGACACACTTGGGTCTTTTGGGGGACGTGATTATGGCCAGAGGGTGCTGGAGCCTGAGCCTGCCCAGGGCTATCTGCCATCGCTGGGAACTTAGAAATGATTTAGGAACAAGGATGATTTTCTGAGCGTCAGAGAACTTTGACATAGCCCCTAACATGGCACTAATCGTCCATAAACATTAAAAATGACAAAAAAAAAAAAAAGAGGGAATCACAGGAAAGAAAAAAACTGTCACGCCACAAGGAAAGGTAATTTAGAATAAAATGAAATGACACCAGAGAGTCACCTGGTGGGTTTTGAAGCTTTGGAGAAATGACCCTCATTTCTGGCTGCACGTCAGAATCACACAGGGATCTTTTTACAAAGGCTGATCCCTGCCTCTCCCGGAGCTGGCCGAGGAAGGTCTGGGCAGAAAGGCTATTTGAGATCTCCCTTGGGTGATTCTGATGAGCGGCCAAAGCTGAGAACCCTTAATTTTCAGGCTCATGCTGGGGGAAGGAAAATGTACTAAGTCAACACTCTCTTGTCCTTTTTCATACTTCTTTGTTTTCCTGAATTATTTTTTTGGCATCTTGCTTAAAAGATTCCCAGACGATCAAACAACTGTCCTCACATCTCCATCCCGCCAGAATTTCATGCGCGTATTAGGTTTCTCGTTCTCTTCCTATTTGGGTCTGCTTTGTAAAGGTCTTTATTTTATTATTTTCTTCTGCTATTATAATTTCTACCCAGCCCCAGCTCCCCCGGCCCACACTGAGCACACACAGACAGCTCCAACATTCACAGCAGCAAAGATATTTTTGACTGTGCAGCTGCAGCCTCTCTGGGCCCTCAGCTACAGAAACCCCAAGAAGATAGCAGGATCGTAAAGGGGTAATGGCTCTGCGTTTGTGCTTCTGACCATGGGGCCTTTGCAAATCCTAGTAACCTTGACCGGCCCTGAGACAGAGGTGTTGTTGGAGGATGGGCCATCTCTTCTATGGAGTCTTAGCGGCTTGTCACATCTTCATTCCTCTGCAGGTCGACAGACAGGGAGGGTGTTTGAGGCCTCCCCAGGGTGCCATCTGCAACTAGGTCAGCAGTTCCCAACCAGAGACAGTTGGCACTGTCTGGAGATATTTTTGGCTGTCACGACAGGGTGGGGTGCTTCTGGCATCTGCGGGATGTAGGGGGGATGTTGCTCTATACCCCACAGTGCACAGGACAGCCCCATACCCCCTTTAACAGAGAATGATCTGACCCCAAATGCGGAGAGTGAGAACCCTCAGACCAGAACGCAAGGTCCCTGAAGGCTGGTCAAGTTTCCCCTTCCATGGCAGCCCTGTAGTTAGTTACTGCTGAATTTGGGCTGGAATACAGTTTTATTGGCATCATCATTATTGTACCACTATTACTTGTTTTGACAATTTCTTTAAGTCACTTTGCTTTTTGAATCAAATAAAATAAATGTATTTAATATGGAAACCTTACATAATTACAGTATTTGGGAAACCAGTATCAAGTGACACAAATAGATGGCACCCCCAAAAGTGAAGGAAATGGAGACAGCTGAGTTATTCACGCACCTGGCTGGAAACAGCTGCCCATGAAGGTTCTGAACATAGAACCTTCTGTTTTCCTGTCTGGTCATCTGGGTGTCTGAAAAAGGTTAAAGATGAACTAGCCCCCCTCGGAGATTCTCCTTGCAGTTACAGAAGGACCCCCACCCCCTGATAGGAATAGACTTTTTTACTTAGTGAGACTGTGTTCCCTGGTGACCTGTTTGTGTGTTACCTAACTCTTAGGGGCTTGTGAAGTACACGCCTTAAATAGCGGGGTGGAGGGGACCAGAGCCTGCCTTTCTTAGGCTGATCTTGCGGCCAGGGCTCCCCACCCTGGGGCAGCCTGGCTCAGCCAGCACACGGTGGATTCTAGAAGGGAACTGCTGGAGGTCTAGGCCCTGCGCTACCAGTCCCCAGCTTGGCAACCCCAAGCAAGTCACTGGACCTTTCTCAGCCTCAGTTTCCTCACCTGTGAAATGAGGTTATTGTGCCCACTCCTAGCATAGTGCTGTGGACTCCAGGAGAGGCTGCACAGACTCTGCAAGTTTGTCTCAGTGCTGGCATGACCACTGCTTCACAAGCCCACTCCTCTTATAATGCTTGCTGGAAAAATGGAGACCTTTTCCATGACGAGTTTAAATAACAAATGCCTCCTATCTTCGATGAGGTTTATCTATGACATGGACACGCAGTCACTGGGCTGGTCTTCAGACACCCCCAGGGCGGTAGGGACAGCTTTGGTTTCCTGGTGGGCTCCCTCCTCCTGTGCACAGCCCCCAGTGACCCTGGAGAATAGCTGCCTTGCTGCCCTGGGATGGCCTGGAGCTCTCCTTTCAGCTTTGAAAAAATTTTTAGGAGGCTGGAACAGCGTGGAGTCCATGAGCCTGGAGAGGCATTGGCCATAGTTGCTAGGGATTCAGCCCCAGGGGCTGGGTCAGTCACCCCCACCTTCCCTGAAGTGCTCCTGAGGGAGGCCTCCCTCCGTGCCCCACTCCTGCCCCAGGAAAGCTCAGACCCAGCCCACTGCAACCTGGGGGCCTGGCTTGGCAGGATGGAGGCAGAACATTTTCCTGAGTTGGAAGCCCACCTCCCCTGACTCAGGCTGCTAGAGGACGTGGGAACTCAGGTGCAGGGAGGCTGCTCCACTGCTGTGGGTTTGAGTCCCTGAGAGCTAAATGTTTTCTCAGAAATGATGTCCTCATCTACCAACTGAAGATAATAATCCTCCTGATCTCTAAGGACTGGGGAGGATTTAGTGGGGCAGTCTATTCAGACACTTTGTGTAGAGGCTGGCACACAGGGGACACGGAATAAATGACAGCTACCATGAAGATTTTCAGGTCACACAGACCTAAGCCCATTGAGAACAAAGCCTCTCAGCCCAAAGAAGTTAATAAGCAGAAAGACAAGGGGAGCTATGGGAATAATTTCTAAGATGTGAGCATTTGTGGAGCTATTGAATTCTCTCTGCTGTTGGGTTGTTATGGAGAAAAATGGGGTAGAGAAGTTGATGGTGATGGTGCCGATGGTGGTGATGGGGTCGTGATTATGGTCGTGATGGTGGTGATAGTGGTATGTGTATAATTTAAATGCAGGGTGGTTAAATAAAGCCCCAGAGAAAGGCTGTCTTGGTGCACAGATCCAAAGAAAATAAAGAGACACTGAGGAATAGCAAGGAGCCTATTTCAAACGGAGGGAAAAAGCCGTGTAGAGTCCTGGGACAGGAGTGGAGCTGGCACCCCAGAGCTGGTGGGGAGCCGGTGGGCTGGAGCAGAGTGATCTCAGAAAGAGGCAGGGGCAGGTGGTGCGGGACCAGGCCATGGCCAGGACTTGAGCTTTTGCTCTGCATGTGATGGGGACCCATGTGAGGCCTGTGAGCAGAAGGTAACCGGACTCACTTCACATCTACCTGGGATCCTTCTGGGTGCTGAGAAGACAGACTCAGGGACCAGAGTTCTCCTGAAGGAAGCACTCACTTCCCGAATTCTTGAGGACAAATTGACAAATTCAGAGCCAACTAAATCTGGGGAGCAAGGGTGAGGGGTGTCTGTAGATCCCGCTTTCCACCCCAAGCTCTATGATCATAGTCAGGGGTTCTGTCTTTTCTGAGTTGGTCCCCGGTGAGCATAGCCCCTCTGCTCTGGGGGGTGAAGGGCTGAGAGGGTGGCTGGGAAGGCAGGAACTGGTTGATGCATCAAGAATGACCACAGAGGGCTTAAGCTGGCAGAAGACAGGCTCCTGGCCTAGGGCAAACAAGCTGTGGGTTTGGCAAAGCTGGTGGGCCTGGTAGGAACCAGCACCCTGTGGCCCGATCCAGCCAGCTGAGCAGGGTAAACAGAGACTCAAAGGCTTCCCAAGGTAGGGGGCAGGAGAGGGCAGGGGAAGGCCCCGACTGTCTGCTTGTCCCTCTCCTATGGATGTCTCCTTGGAGAGGGCAGGAGGGAGAAGGCAGACACTTGGTGTTATTTCAGCTGGAGGCCCAAGGATCCCTCTGAAAAGGAGATCCACAGCAGAAAAGCCCAGGAGGAGCTCAGGGTGACAGTCCCAGAGGAATGGAAGGAATGGCAGGAATAGGGGACAGCCTTGGCAGGACAGATGCTTCTTGACCCACAGGGACTGGACCTCGGTCCTGGAGAGAAGGGCTAGAGGGTGTCTGGTCGTTAGAAGGGTCAGGTGGCATTTGTGCAGAGAGACTGTTGAAGGAAGGTGGCTGGGGGCCCTGGAAAGCACGTTTGGGGAGCCCTTAAACTGGATGGCAGAGACAGAGAGGAAGAAGGAGGAGACACAACCGCAAGGCAGGGGAAAGGGCTGCCCAAGGCGGAGCTCAGCCCACAGACTGGGCACCAGCTGGGAGCAGGCTCTGGGCTATGCTCATCCCACAGCCTGGAATGTTCTCTCCCCTCCCACCCCATGGACACGCCCAGGGCTGCCTCCCCTCAATAATGAACTGCTCTTCCCCAGGGTGTACCTGGCCCCCATCACTTCTCCAGCAGGGGACTCCTACCCCCAGGGGCACTTGGCAGTGTGTGGGAACACTGTTGGTTGCCAGGATCTTGTGGTTGGGGCCAGGGATGCTGCTGAACATCCTATGGTGCACAGGATGGTCCTGCAGAGAGCCCCAGCCCCGGTGTCAGGGGTGTAGAAAGGGAGAAACTGCAGTGGGGCTTCTCGAGGCCCTAGGGGTGCCTCAGGGTGGGGGAGCATATTAACAGAGTCTGCTGGTTGTCGGGTTCTGTTCTAAGCCAGGTGCTCCCCTTTACCTCTCCCAGTCCCCTGCAGGGAGACCCTGTGAATAGCACCATGTGATGGGTAAGGAAAGGGAATTCCCCAATACCTGACCTGAAAGAGGTGCTCAGTGAAGCTGGGGGCTCTCCCTGACCTTGGGGGTACAATAGCCTAGGAGAAGAGGACAGAGGTGGCTGGAGAGCCCTCCTGGTGAGAAGTGACCACAGCTGACACTGAAGACAAGAGCAGGTCCAGCGCAGCACAGGCCGGGCAGATGCCACTTCCACACACCACAAGCAGGTAGTGGTTCTCTGGGCTGGTCTCAGCTGCCTCACAGGTGTCCCGGACCAGGACCACTGCTGTCTTCCTTGTTCCCTGGGCAGCTGTGATACCTGCATAATAAATTACTGCAAATGTTGTGGCTTAAAACAATATGCATTAATTATCTTACAGATTACAGGAGTCAGAGGAAAGGACTGCCTGAGGCAGAGCTCAGCCTGCAGACCCCACTAGGCACCTGTGAGGAGCTGTCTATCCCAGCTGCTGGGCTCACTATGAGCTAGCAGCCTGCAGCAATCAGCCCCTGCAGAGACTGCAGAGGGCCACCTTGCCCAAGGCCACGTCTTGTGTTGGCCTTGAAGAAGCAAGCTACCGTGTTATAAACTGCCTATGGAGCCAGCTCTGTGGCAGGGAACTTCAGGTGCCTGTAGGATCTGAGGAAGGCCTCTAGTCAACAGGCAGTAAGGATCTGGGACAAGGAGGTAAATGCCACCCACAACCTGAAAGAGCTTGGAAGCAGGTTCCTCCCCGGCTGAGGCACCAGATGAGTCTGTAGCCCAACCAGCACATTGACTACAGCCTTGTGACACACTGTGAGAAGGACTTAGCTATGCCAGGCCTGATACATGTGATCTATAAGATAATTAATGCATGTTGTTTTAAGCTACAACATTTATAGTAATTTATTATGCAGCAATAGAAAATTATTACTAGTAATAAAGGAAGTAAATGCCCCATGTACACCAACAGACATTTAATGGATGGTATCCTTGTTATTACATCTATCCATCCATATACCCATCCATCCACCCATCCACCCACCCATCCACACCCATCTTTCTATCCACCCATCCACCCACCTATCTACCCACCATGTATCCACTCATCCACCTGCCATCTATCCATTCATCTAACCCTCACCATCCTCCCCATCCTTTATCTTGAAAAGCTGGTGTTTTGACCAGCTAAATCTGGAATCTAAGGGGTGTGTGGGCTCCCCCATAGGATTTCCTATATGTGTACACTTGTTAGCACACTGTGAAGGTTGACCAGCTTTGAGAAGGCACTGAGCATCTAGTTACGTCATATGTCTCAGAAAAACTAAACTTGGGATGTGTGCATGCATTCACCCATGAGGTCAGTCAGTAGCAGAGTGGGCACCACACCCAGTCTTGTCCTCCCTCCCACCCACTTGGGCTTGAGACCCGAGTGACTTCAGAGTGTAAGTGATCTGACGGTGGAGGGCAGGAGCAGGGAAGCCTCATCATGGGTCCAGCTCTCTGTCTGGTCATCAGCCGGGACACCAGACATGGATGTCAAATATCTATGGCAAATGTGAGACTATTTAGGTACAATTTAACAAAAATGAGTCATCCTGCAGACATAAACATTTTAATCAGAGTGACAATTTATTCAAATAATTTGACAATGCTGACACATGCCGAACAGATGGGCTGGGGTGGGGGGCCCAGGATGAGCTGGTAGGGGAGGACAGCCCCTGGCAGAGACTGGCTGGGCTGCTGTGAGGGGCAGCGGGGAAGACAAGGGCCTCCCTGTCCTTTCCAGGGGCAAAGAGACCCCAGGAATGACCCAAGGCCCCACTCCGAGGAAACCTGACTCCACTTGGAGGCACCTTGATGTTCTAAACCGCAGGGGGCTTGTGGAGATGCTGGCTAGAGGAAGGCCATTCATTTATTCACTTATTTAAGGAATAATTGCTGAGAATCTGTGACGGGCTGGGCATCGTGCAGGGTGCTGGGTGTGTGTATGTGTGTATGCATGTGTACACATGTGTGTGCACATGCAGCCTAATATATCATTGACCTCTGTGGCTTCTGTGTTTGGAGTCCATAGTTGGAGGCTGCTTTTGATGCCAGCAGAGTGTCTGGGGGGCAATCTCAGCAGGCCCCTGTCGGGAAGGGAAGGACACAGATCTAGGGTGTGCCAAAGAGTAGAGTGGGAAGTTCCACCCCTGCAGGCAACTTCACTGGGGGCCTCTGGGAGACAGTGGGGGACATGGCTCCATGACACCTTCCCAGGTGAGAGACTACGTATTTGCCCTTTAAACCTCGTGTTCCACTGGCTGGGGGAGTGGGCATGTGGATACTTCCTAACCTGTGCCCCATGGCCCTGGTCACAGTTGACACTAGGTAGTGAGTATCCATGGAAAACCTGTTAGGAAGCTTACTAATGGCATTTTATTTATTTCTTAAACCAATATTGTTTTGCTGAGCAACACAATTTTAGTCCATCTGGTGCATGAGGGAAACTGAGGCCCAGGCACTGGAATGACTTGCCTGGAGTCTCCAGGTGGTTAGGGGCAGAGCCCACAGTGGCTCTCTCTACAGTGCTGTACTGCAGTGGTCAGTCCTTCTTTAGGATAATAAAAAAAAAAAACAGTTTGCAATGAAAGCGTATGTTGGTGAAATAATCCCCGATACCCAGGCCCTTTCAGCAGACTTATTTAACCAGAGTGTGTGAACTTTTTGATCCTGATTTGGAAATCACTGTCTAAGGCCCAGGACAACAGGCCCAGGCCCTGGCCCTGATGCCCTTTCAGGGCACTGCTTGAGCCCACGCAGGGTCCCACCCTTTGTCCCCTCCCCATCCATTCCTCCTCCAGTCCCCACTACCCAGTAGTGAGCTTTCAAAACCAATTTCAGGCAGTTTCTTTTCTCTAAAACAACCAGTGAGGTCATTTGGACCCAGTGATAAGTTCCAAGTCCCAGGCTCAGGTGTCCACCTACCTAATTCATAGTGCCTCTGACACACAACAAAGGCCAGCCTCCAAATGGAACTCTGCGCCTGCCCCCAAACCCACCCTCGCCTCTCTCAGGGACGCCTGCAGTGCACAGATTCGCTGTACCTGATCTGGGGCATCCAGACCTGTCCTATTCCCTCTCCCATCCACCAGTGATGACATCAGATCTTCACATCTTAGATCCCTTTCCTGGCATCTATCTCCATAGTAACCCCTGGTCCAAGGTTTCATCCCATACCTGTGGTCCCCCCCCACACCTCTGTTCACTCTTGCCCATCTCTCAGTCCATTCCCTCGGCAGGGAACAATCTCTTAAGAACTTAAGGTGGATGAAGCCGAGGGCACTGGATTATAAAACACTCCAACCCTGAAGCTGCCTGTGGAAATCCTGCCTGTGATTCTGATGCCATCTCTTCCAGAGGGTCTTCCTCAGCCCCCCAGGAGAAGAAACGGCTGGTGTTTGTGGAGCTTGTTGTTGCGTGCTGGGCCCAGGGCTGAGATGCTGTAACTTGGGGCAGGTCGTATTTTCCAAAGGCAATCGCCATCAAATATTCCACTCCCCTAGCTCTTCTAACACAGGCAACATTGAATCCTCCATTCAGTAGAGGGAGGAACTTGGGAGATGCTCACAGAGAAGAAATGAGGCCTCATGCCAACAGCCACAGTAGCGAGCCATCTTGGAAGTGAGTCCCTCAGCCCCAGTCAGGTCTTCAGGTAACTGCCGTCCGGCTGACACCCCAACTGAAACTCCAAGCAGAACCACCCAGCACGAATGTGCCCAGATTCCTGTCCCAGAGGAAATGTGAGATGACATTGTGGACTAATTTTTTACACAGCCAGAGAGGACGGATACAATGCCCATTCCCCTAGTCAATCCTAAACAGACTTGCAAAGTCAGAAGAACAGTCATTGTCCTCACTTTTCGGGTGAGGGAGGAAACTGGGGCCCAAAGCGGTGAAGTTGTTCTTTTGTGGTCACACAGCCAAAAATTTCTGGAGCTGGGATTTGATCCCAAGTCTGCGCACTCTGAGGTCAGTTGTCACAGCACCGTGGTGTGCATCTTTCTACCCTGTCCATCCCAGCGTGGCCTATAGCTGGAGAGGAGAGGCGTATGTGACACCAAGTTGATTAGACTCTCATTGCTGCCTCTATTTTTCTTTTCCTTGGTGACAAATTCACTGGGAAAAGGTTGTAAGCCACTGTGGGACCCCATGGTGTGTTCTGTAACAAACATTTGACGAGATGGCCATCTTCCCGGAAAAGGGACACTGTTTTCCCTCTTCCTGTCTCTGGTTTTCTGAGTACAGACTCTTTCCGATTTATCTCTAAATACAATCTCCAGTTTCCCACTCCCCCCTCCTGGGTGAGTGGAATGGTTTTGCAATTTAATTTAATCACCCACTGAGTTTCCAAAATTAATTTCCTGTTAGAAATAAATATTGTACTATGAATTATAAATCAGGACAGGCGGTAATTTACAGACAACCTGTAAATTAAAATTTGTAGTGTTATTCTCTGTAGCAAATAAGAAAGAGAACAACCCAGTGTCCCCAGGATTGCACATTCATAGCCCTTTAGGGGGAAGGTCAGGTCTGAGTGGACACACCACCACCAAGGGCAGGCTCTGGTGGCCTGGGGTGGTTTCCCATAATCCCCTGCTGCTATTCCTTAAGTTTCAAGTGGACCAGTTTGGGGACAGCACCCTGCAGTCTGTGAGCCTCTGTGTGCACAAGGACAATTAATAACAAGGTCCCTGATCAGCACGTTGAGCCTCTTAGAAGAGGTTGTAATGCTAAGGGCCCCCATAAGCTAAGGCACTGGCGCATGCTCAGGGCTGTTCTAAGGGCCCGGTAATGCTAAGGCACTGGCGCATGCTCAGGGCTGTTCTAAGGGCCCCCGTAATGCTAAGGCACTGGCGCATGCTCAGAGCTGTTCTAAAGACCTGGTAATGCTAAGGCACTGGCGCATGCTCAGGGCTGTTCTAAGGCCCCTGGTAATGCTAAGACACTGGCGCATGCTCAGGGCTGTTCTAAGGGCCCCGGTAATGCTAAGGCACTGGCGCATGCTCAGGGCTATTCTAAGGGCCCCAGTAATGCTAAGGCACTGGCGCATGCTCAGGGCTGTTCTGAGCATTTAGAACGTTAGGGTTAATTGGTTTGATCTTCATCTTAACACTCCGAGGCATGTTCTGTTATTAGTACTGCTTTGTGGGTGAGGAAACTGAGGCATAGAGAACTTGAGAACTTGCCAAAGCTGGCAAGTCAGCAGGTGTTGGTGCTCACGATGAGTGAGACCATCTGGTTCCAGCATCAGATTCTTTCCGTCCAGCCACACCCACGTCCTGGCTGGCCCACTTGCCCCACCCTCCACCCGCTCCCAGATGGGGCCATCCATGACTACAATCTCAATGGCTATGGAAGGTCCCACCCAGTCTCCAGTTTCTCCTTCTCAGTGTGCTCAGAGATGCTTTAGAAACACGAATTCCAACGTGAAAGCCCAGTGTCAGCATCCTGAGGCTGCCCCATGCCCTTAGGCTTCCTGTGACAGTACCCTGGCCCACAAACAATGCCCAGGTGGGCAGAGAGGGCAGGAAACCTCAGCGCTGGCCAGCTAGAATCCCGACAGAGGGACACAGGCTGTCTGGGCTTTTTACAGAAAAGTGATGATCTCACAGGAGCCTGGGAGGGAGCGTTTCTCTGGTGAGCAAACCACTCACAAATCCACCCTATGAAGTCCAAGCATCCACTCAACATCCATTTAGCAAAGTATTTATTGACTGGAAGTGAAACCATCAAAAGTGGGGGCACTCCACGGTGAAGGGGACAGGCTTGATCCTTGCTTCCAGGCTAGGAGGAAGATGGAAAGAAAATAAATGGGTGACCCTGGGCAGCATGGCCTGTGCTGTTATGCAGGCCCCAAGGAGGCCCCCCATGGCTTGTCTACCCTTCCACCACCAAATAGGCCAGGAGATGCAAAGGTCCACATCCTACCTTGCAGGTGGGGAGACTTAGAGGTGAAGTGATGTACTCCTGGCCACAGAGCTGGTGTGTGGCAGACTGTAGGTCTGACCAGGCAGCTGGCTGCAGGGCCCCTGGGAGACCATCACGAGTCCTGTCTCTTTTCACCCCGCCGTCCCCCCATCCTGAGTAAAATGTTGAATGAGAATGTCAGACTGGCCAACAGCTGAGACACCTGGTAAGGGCCCCGTTCTCTCTTTCCTTTTAGATAACTTTTAGAACATTAGGCTCGCTACTGCATGCCCCAAAGCCCACTGCTAACTGGCTGAGAAATAAAAGGAAAAGCACTGGCTCGATTTTACCAGGGACGTCGGAGCACGCAGTGCGGGTGTGGCTGGGGCAGGGCTGGGCATGGCTCCTGAACTCTCTCTGTCCCCCCCTTCTTTGTTTCTACTTGGCTTCTAGCTTTGTCTGGCAAAGAGGCTGCCATGCCTTGCAGCAGGGTGACAGAACAGTGACTCCCATGAGTGTCTTTCCAGCTCCATACCCAAAAGGAAAAGTCCTTTCCCCACTAGCACAAAACACAGACATTTTAGGGAAGGGCCCAGGATGGCCTGGCTGAGGTCAACTGCCCACCCATGGGCCCTCCACTGTGACCAGTGCACAATGGCTGAGTGGCCGAGGGACCAGTGCACAATGGCTGATCGACCTGGCAGGTGGACACCTTTTGATGGTGTGAATGAGCTCAGGATATCAAATAGTCAACCTACAACTATGGGGTTCCAATGCAAATTCTTTCAAGTTTTCTATCTCTAATATTTTTCTACCTTTTTTTTTCTTTAGTCAACGAAATGAACAAGTACATTCCCTTTGTTTCTTAGTGACTTTGAGTTGGGCTCCTGTGACTTCAGTAGCAAGTTTGGGGGATGCTCCTCCTCCCTCCCTCTTCCTTCTTCATCCCCATGATGGTTCACCGAGCACATATGGGGTTCCGTGTACACACAGCAGAGCCCCCGAGTGACTACACCAGGGACTGCTCCCAGCCAGCCATGGTCCTGGTTGAGCCCTGAGGGTAGTGCCGACGCCCAGGTGTCTCTGATGCCAGGTTCACTCCTGAGACAGGCTTTCCTCACCGCTGACCTATGCAAACCAGTGAACCGTCCATGGTGTTTTCCTGTTGCAGAGGGCCCACCTCACACAGTGAACAGGCCGGCAAGCCCCCGGGGATGCGACAGGCTGTGGCCAGAACAGCTGAGCGGGACATCTGGTGCTCCTTGCCCCATTTTGTTTTTCAGGGCATAAATTCCCTTTTCTTCACTTCTTTTATCTGGCTCTAGGCCTGGTCCCCCAGGGATGGAAGAACCAAGCAAATATTTACCTGAGGCATAGTTGGCTTAAGTCTGTGCTAAAAGCCTTTTTAAAATGTAGAAATGAAAACTACCCAAACCATCGGGTTCAATTCCCCCAGCCCCGCTGGAAAAGGGATAGGTCTGTGTGAAGGCTGCTGGCTGATGCCCCAGTGAGTGTGCCTGTGATCTCAGTTGGGGGCAGCGTTCGTGGGGGTAGCAATGGGCTGGTGAGAGTGGTAGGAGTGGTGGTGGGCAAGAGGGACCCTGGAACATAAGACTCCAAATTTGAGTGATTGGGGCTTTTAGACATGTTTTCAGAGGGGCTGAAATTTCCTACTGACCGAGGCACACCTCAGAGGTGGCATTGGCTGCACAGATGGAACCTGCCCTGGGGGAACTTGTTTTCAATTGTAATAAATTATGCTTAAGATGAGTCTACAGTCAGTGTCATTGACTGTCACACTGTTGTGCAACCTTCGCCACCGTCCATCCCTAGAGCGAACTGGAACTGTGTCCTTGTTAAACACTTCCCCTTCCCCCACTCCACCCCCGGCAACTTCCATTCTCCATTCTGTCTCTGTGAAACCAACGGCTCTGGGTACCACCCCTAAGTGGAATTATCCAGTATCTGTCCATTCATGGCCGGCTTCCTTCATGAGCACAACGTCCCACAGGTTCACTCACGTTGCACACGAGACTCGCCTCAGCCCTCCCGGCTGCCACGGAAGGGCAGAGTTTTCTGAACCTTCTGAAAACATGCCAGGGCCTTACTGAGGCTGTGATATGTGCATAGACGTTTCTTGCTCTCAGAGACCCCAAAGATGGTTCGCTTGTTTAGGGACTAAAGGGGCCATGATCTGCGGTACATTTAAAGTGGGGAAGGACCACATTCTTGAAGGGTGACTATTCAGAGCTGGCAACATGACTGATTTTCATTTATGTGACCAAGAATGAGAACTGAGCTTCTCAGGAGAAATTCCCAACTCTGGGTTGTACCAACATCAATTGGCCAATTTTCAGTAACAACAGAAAAACTTTTGGAAACTTTCTGAAATCTCCTGTCGGCCCGTGGATCCTCACTCCGTTCTCAAAGCTGCACCTCCCCTGGGCTTTGCTTTCCTCCAAGTGCCTGCTCGTAGCTCTGGGCAGTAACAGGGTCTTTGGTGAGCACTTAGCCGCTGGCAGCACGCAGACGACCTGCTTTACCCCCAGTAAGCTTCCCCAGTGACAGTGCCCTCCTAGCTGCAGACCACATGGAACAGAGCCAAGGCTGTTTGGCTGGTTGCTGTACCCACGGTGCCCAGATAGGGTGGGCCTTCCACATACTGTGTCTGTGTTATTCCTCTGAATTGATGGAATCTCAGAACAGTCATCACACTTTTCTTGAGGGCCTACCATGTGCCAGGAACTTCTCTGGATGTGGGATCCACAGAAAACAAATGCCCTATACACCTCCTGCCTGTGGAGCTGAGTGATGCTGAAACAAACACAGGCTTTGGAACCAGAGGCAAAGGTTTGGAAATCCCAGGTCTGCCACTTGGCTGGGTACACTTGGGGGGTGCTGAGCACCCTGAGCTCAGATGCCCCGTTTGTGAAACAGAGGCAGTGATGGTACCGGCATCAGCAGGCTGTTGGGCAGGTTGCAGATAATGTCTGCAACGCATTTAATAAAGTATCAAGCACCTGGTGAGTAAGTCAGCTTCTGTACTGATTTACTGCGGCTGCCATCACAGAGTACCACAAACCAAGGGCCTCAAAACAACAGAAGTTTGTTCTCTCCCAGTTATGAAGTCCAGAGCCCCAAATCAAGGTGTCCGCAGAGTTATTGCCCGCATGGGGCTCGTGCATCTCGTGACTCCCTGGCATCCTTTGGCTCGTCCCAAACTACAATCTGACTGTCCCATGATCTCCTTTTCTGTCCTTAGATCTCTCTGTGTGTCACTTTACTCTTATAAGGACACTGGTCACTGAATTTAGTGCCCACCCCATTCAGTTATGATCTGAGCTGACCTAATTACACCTGCAAAGACCCTGCCTATTTCCAAACAAGGTCACATTCAGAGGTTCTGAGAAGGCATGAATTTCAGGGGATGCCGTCCGGCCCACTGAGCTTAGTGCTTTGCAGACCTTATTCTATTCCCTCTGCCCGCCACATCATGAGGAGGGGACAGTGACTGTCCTGTCCAGATGAGGAGGAAAGGCGCAGAGAATTGGGAGCCCTCAGGATACATGCTCGTCCTTGCCTTTGCTCTGAATACATCTGATTCTCAAAGAGGGTGCCCATGGCAGAGCCTTTCCGCAATGACAGTCCATGCCCAAAGCAGACGGAACGGCATGACACCCAGCTCCAAAGGGCCCATGTTCTCAGACTCCTCAGCCAGAGAAATGTCTTGGTTTAAAATAGGCATTGATCAGAACTTCAGGGAGGCCGAGCTAGAAGGAGAATGCATGGCTGCTTCCAAGTTCACGCTGGCGCAGAGGGCAGAGCTGACAAGCACAGGTGGAAGATGTCAAAAGCAGACACGCGGCCAGGCCAGCCCTGCAGCCGCCTCGGGGCTCCGGGCTGGTGCTCCTTGGTGGGGAGGGTTCTTTCTCCCTCCAACACATCAGTAATCTCCTCCAGCCTGGCGTGGAACCTCATTCTTCCTGGGGACACAAGGAATGCTCGTTGCCTGACGTCAGTAAAATTCAACCCCCTAACGTCTCTCCCAGGGATTGTACTTAGGGTGGGGTTTGTTCCAAGCCATTCTGAGGATAGAGTTAGAGGAATTTGCAGGGCCTTTTCTGGTTGGTGTACCAGGCATCCCTCCCTCTACCTGGAAGAGAACTCTGTGTGTGTGTGTGTGTGTGTGTGTGTGTGCGCGCGCGCGCACTTAGCAGCTGACACCAGGAGGGCCAACCAAGGGGAGGTCTTCCTCTTTAGGCTTCATTTTGGGGCCCCTCATTCAAGGATGGTCTATTCTTGCAGGCCTTCTGATGAGCACCCCTGTTCTGTTTCTCTAACTCAGGAGTCCTCAAACTATGACCCGCGGGCCACATGCAACCTGCCTAGCATTTATCTGGCCCGCTGGGTGTTTTTGCCACCACTGCCTGTCCTGCTTAGCAGCTGACTTGTCCTGGGGCCTGCAGTCTGGCCCTCCAATGGTCTGAGGGACAGTGAACTGGCCCCCCTGTTTAAAAAGTTTGAGGACCCCTGCTCCAACTTGAGCTGAGCTCTCTCAAACGCTAGCTGCAGAGAGCCCTTGAATCAGAGACAGACGTGGGGGCACCAAATCCAAAGATTCTAATTGAGTAGGTCCAGGAAGGGTCCAGGCATCCCCTTTGTTACTGAGTCTCTGAATGACCATGGTACCAGTGGTCTGGGCACCACACATGGGCATATGCTCAGCTACCTTGGAAGGAAACTCCCAAAGTACTCTAGAGACCCATGTTATCATACAAAGTTAGAGAGGGTTGTAGGGACGATCTAAGTCAATGTTTGCCAAAGGGCAGGCTGCTGATTCAGGGCGAGGTGATTTTAGATCTTAGGGCATTGATTGATATAGTGCGGAAATTACTCTCCTTTCAACCCATCTGATCAGATCAAAGGGAAATTCTTCATCTAATGTGGAGAGATATCAGCACCTCCTAACACTTCCAAGTTCCATTTTGAACAAAGAAAGAGGCCTCTGGCTGGAAGCCTTCAGCGGGCAGCAGGATCTGGCTGGAACCGAGTATGTTAATTTGTGTTTGGGGTATTTATTTCTGTAGTTACCTTCTGTTAATGGCGAGGAACACTGCTGTCCTCTGGTGATGCTGCTGCCACGTTTCCTTTTAAGTTAGGTATCTATGTATTTAGTTAAAAATGCATAGTGACTTACCTAAAAACAGTGGCTGAATTACGGTGGCAGAGAAGGCCAAGATGACAGCGTTGGGTGGGGCGTGACTGACGTTCAGGAAGGCCCATCTCGTTGATGCTCTGCATTTGGGGAATGAGGAAAGCAAGGCCTAGAGTGGGAAGGGACCCTCCCAAGATCACGTGGGGTGGGGTGGCGGCCTTTGCTGTCCCGGACAGACAGAACCCCCGCTCATGGACCTGGGGAGCTGTGCACACTGGGGAACTGTGAGCCACCGACATCTTTAAAACAGATCAGGCGGCAAGAGTGACCTCACCCCACATGGCCGTTGAGAGCAGAAGGCTGTAAAAATTAATTGCCCTCTATTTGGTGACCTACTGCAGCAGGCGGGCCTCCTTCGAGCGGGTCACCCCAGAGGCAGCGGGAAATGGCAACATTCTTTGGGACTGACAGGAGTGGTTCCACAGTGACCTCACCCCAACAACGGAAGACTTGTTATTCCAAACTTAATTTCATTCTGTTTCTAAGTGGTCGGCAGCTGGGGGTTACAGGCAACTTTTGTCACCAAAAGGAAGATCCAGAGCATCATAAAGAGGGGTCATCCTACGGCCTGCAGGGTGCTGACTCGGAGGTCACTGCTTTGGGTCTTCCCCACCCCTGGCAGTTTTGCCTTTTCAATCCTATGCATCTGCACTGTGGCGGGAGCTTGCTCCTGGACATAGTGATGCGGGAGCCCAGAGAGGCTGTGTCTTAAGTCAGGGTCCGTAGAGGCAGAACCTGCCGTGGGATCTTATTTGAGCTATGTGCCCATGGAGGGCTCTTTGGAGAGGCCAGGAAGGTCATAAGCCAGCAGCGGGACCCAGCCACCCTGTGGGCTCAGCGGGAGTCCAGCATGGAATGGGAATCACACCAGAATCAAACCTATCTTAGGTATGAGGCAAAGCATTCAAACCTCCATGTCAGTCAGTCATTGTGGTGGGTTGGCTCTGGGGTGGATGGGGGGATGTAGCTTCTAGGGAAGTGGTTCTCAACTTTCCTAATGCCATGGCCCTTTAATACAGTTACCGTGGGTCTCGACCCACAGGTTGAGAACCGCTGTTCTCGGGCAAGAAGAGTCCCTTCAGTGAAGGGCCTTTTTCCAGAGAAGGAGAGATCTTCCTTTGGAGGCAGCAGTATTCTGGTGAACCAGCCTTCCAGAAGCTGGAGAGGAAGAGTGCTGAGCTTTTGCCAATTTCTGTGGTGTAAATATTCCTTCTGTGCCAATGTCAAAGCTACCAAGGGTTTAACAAAGCTGACTCCTAGAATTCCTGACTTAGCTCTCACAAGCCAGCAGGAGCTGGCTACACATGCCTCTAAATTAGCTGTTGACTCTCAAGGCAGCTGGAGGGAGCAGAAGGACCCCAGGCAGGAGATCTCTGGGGACATGCATCACCCCTTTGTCCCTGACTGCAGCTATTTCCTGACCAGGATCCTTGCTTCCTCTGGCACTCCTATAGCCCTTCTTTCCCTGCAAGCAGGAGCATCTTCCTCAGACATGGCCTCACCATGCCCCGCCCTGGACTCAAACCCTCCTTGCTCCCTGTTGCCTTCAGGGTGAAGACACCCTCCTTCACTTTGGCCCATGAAGCCCTGGGTCTGTGGGCCCCTGCCAGCCTCTCCCCACTTATTCTCGAGGATGCTGGGCTTATCTGGGGAATCTAGGGCCATACTACTTAGTCTCTTCTGACAATACGGTCTATGGAAGGGGCCTTGGGGCATCCAGTATCAGATTGACCTCTGGAGGGACCAGAGACTAAAGGACAGCCACACAGCCACTGAGTCCTGGTAAAAACTCTGAGCACTGAGGCTCAGAGTGTGGTCTGTGACTCTGTGTGGTCACACATTGTTGCCAGGAAGGGTTAGTGCTGCTTGAGATTACACTAGGAGAAAACAACCAGAATTCTGCTGCTGGGTACTTCCCTGGGTTTTGCCCCAGGAGTTTCTTCTTTATAGTTTTCAGTGAGTTTTGTGAGTTCTTTTAGCAAATTACTACATTTTAGGGTGATCTTGGGGGCCCCAAGCTTATAATTGGTGTCAAAGTGAATTGCCTTGGTGACTCCCATAAACTGCAATGTCCATTTCTTTTGAGACAGAGTCTTACTCTGTCCCCCTCAGTAGAGTTCTGTAGCATCATAGCTCACAGCAACCTCCAACTCTTGGGCTTAAGTGATTCTCTTGCCTCAGCCTCCCAAGTAGCTGGGATGGCTATTTTTTGTTGCACTTGCCACTGCTGTTTTAGCTGACTGGGGCTGAGTTTGAAACTGCCACCCTCAGTATACAGGGCCAGTGCCCTACCCCCTGAGCCACAGGCACCATCCATGATGTACATTTCAAGAATGCCTCTATGATTGGTCCTAGAATGTGAGCGGGCCTTCGTATGGGTCTTGCCCACAGCTGGTCCCCTTGGTCCCAGCACACAGGGACATCCAGTAAATCTTCGTTGACTCTATCCACTCAACAGCAGCAGCCCTGGACAGTCGGTGAGCCTGAGCTATTGGGTGTTATTATCCCCACTTTAAATGTTAAACTGGATTCTAAAAGAGGCAGTAACTCCCCCAAACCACATAACTGATCCAGGATTTGAATCCTGGTCTCAGGTCCCAGAGTGACTTTCTGTGGTGCTCCATTCCTCAGTGAGAGTTTATGTCCATCAACACATACCTGGGAGATAAAGGCTGGTAATAGAGGGGCGGCGGGGGGGCAGGAGTCCAGCAGGGAAGCACCCAGGGAAATGCATGGGCAGCAAGCCCAGGGGCAGCGCGGCTTTTCAAAGCTGGGCTCAGAGGAGACCTGTCTGTGGTCTTCCCTGATACTGTCTGTTGCATGTGTACATCTGGTCTCAAAGAAAGGCAGAGAGGGAGGGAGAGAGAGAGCCTGGCTTTGTGATAACTTAAATGAAAGGGTTATGAAAGGGAAAAACCAGATGAGAGGAGATAACTGCTTCAATGCCATGCTTTTATTACACAAATCTGCACTTAGCATTTAAAGAAAAGATTTTTTTTTGGGGGGGGGGTTATTATTTGCTTAGGAGAATTGGAGAACTGAGAGCTGTCTGGGTGGATGATTAATGGAAAAAAAATTATGTTTCAATGAGGTCTCTCGTCCTAAAGGGTGACTCTCACCACGGGCCGCCCAGAGTGGATGTCAGGTTCATTTCCTCATTTTCACCTTAGCCAGGCTGGATGAAAAGCTCTTAAGAGAGGGCGGGCTAGAAAAACAGCAGTTTAAGACTGAAAGGATCCTTATTAAAACAACAGGGCTAACATTCACAAAACACTTGGCATGCTATTGCACGAAGGCTTACGGGGCCGCACTGAACACCATCTCAGGATCACATACACATAACAAGAGAGATTGAGGGCAATGAGCATCCTGTTCTACAGATGAACAAGAGGAGGTGCGTGGAGCTTACACAGTTGGACCAGGGTCCTAGGGACTGCAGCGGGACTGAGACAGGGTCTGTCTGGCTCCGCAGGCCTGGCTCTTCCATATTCATTGAAGGGCTGTCCCAGGCCCCTGTGCCTTGGGTACATGGTCCTTGGGTCTAGTTTCAATGAGAGGCTTCAAATAGCCCCTACCTTGGAGCAGACTCTGACTGTCCATTCAGAACAGGGTGTGCAGTCACCTGCCTGTCTGTAATTACAGGGTACAGCGCCTCCCCGGTGTCTCTGCTCCTGCTCATGGGGTCTGTGGTTCTGTGGCTGGGAAGGAAATGGAGGACACCCTTTTCCTGCTGCTTTGGGGCCTGGGGATACAGAGTCAGGAGTTTCTCTTCCCTTTCTGGGGGGAACACAGCCTCGTTCCAGTCCCTGAAGGACATTGGAGGCAGGACTGTCATCAGAACACCATGCCTACCATGGGTAGCAGGTATCAGAGGAGGCCAGGCAGCTGGGCCCAGTGGTGAGTGTCCCAGACAGGTGTGGTGGGGTCCTGCAAAGCCTGCCAGAGTTAATGGGGGGGAGAGGGAGGCTTCTGCCCTTGGGGCTCTTTCGGTTTCCCTTTATGATGTCCTTAGCCACACATTTCCTAAGCCTCTGCTCCATCTTGTTTATATTTTCAACTGTACTGGCTCTCAGTTGACAGAGTTCATTTTCCCCACTTACTCCCTGCCCCCACCCCATTCCAGCCAACTCCCACTGGAAGGGGTCCCCCGCAGTACAAGGAGAGGATGTCCTGGCTTCAGGGTCACTGAGGTGCTCAGCTAGAGGTCGCCATGGCCAGCACAAGATAGTCAGGGCAGCCGAGGACCCCTGTCCTTGCTCTCTGGTGCCAAAGAGAGTTCTCCTGGGGAGATTGCTGAATAATGCAAATGAGGATTTATCGCGTCATTCTGTATATATTTACACATGTGCTAGACTATAGGGTTAGAGAAGTAAGTGGATCTTCATGACTACTGTTCTGGAGCTCATGGAGCTGGTGGTGGATGGATAGATGAATGGATGAACAGATGGGTAAATGGATGGATGGGTGGGTGGGTGGGTGGATGGATGGATGGGTGGGTGGGTGGGTGGATGGATAAATGAATGGGTAGGTGAGTGAATAGACTGGTGGGCGGGTGATAGATAGGTGAGGGAATAGGTGGGTGGGTAGGTGGATGGGTGAATAGATAGGTGTGTAGATAGGTGAGTGGGTGAATGGATGGGTGGGTGGGTGACTAAGTAGGTGGGTGAGTGGATGAATGGGTGAATGGAGGGATGGCTGGATGGCTGAGTGAACAGATAGGTGGATGGATGAAAGTATGGATAAGTGGATGGATGGATGAATGGGTAGATGGATGGGTGGGTGAATGGATAAATGGATGAGCGTGTGGTTGGATGGATGGGTAGAGGGTGGATGGATAAATGGATGGGTGGATGGGTGGATGAATGGATGGGTGGATGGATAGATGGTGGATAAATGGATGGATGGATGGGTGGGTGGGTGGGCAAATGAATGGGTGGATGGGTGGGTAAATGGATGAATGAATGGATGGATGAATAGGTGAATGAATGGGTAGATGGGTGAGTGGGTGGATGGATGGGTGGGTAGATAGACAGATGGATGGACAAACATCCTGGACTCAAACCTCAGCTCCTGCCTTCACTAGTACATGACTTTGTCCAAGTTGTTTAGCATGCTTGTGTCTCAGTTTTCTCATCTGTTAAATGGGGATGATAATGGCACCAAATGTCAGGGGGTTTTTCTGAATGTAAGATGAGCAAATATATAAAGTGTTTAGAATAGGGTCTTCATAAGGTAAGTGCTATGCAACTGTTGGATTATACCAGTGGTGGGGACAGATAACATTTACCAGGCAGTGTAGGGGAGAGGGGAGGGTTGACCAAGTCAGGGAGGGTACACAAGGTCCTGCATGTGAGACAAGCATGGACTGTAACACCCCACTAATCCACACAAGGTTACAATGGTGTTGGGAGTAGTACAGAAAGACCACAGGGTTCTCTAAGAGCAAACCCACTCTGGATTTAGAAGATCAGATTGGTAGAGGCTTGTTTGGGGAACTGGTATTTCAGTAGAGGGCAGAGGAGTTAATTAGCCCAAAGCAAGAGGGGAGATCTTCCAGGTAGAGAGAACAGAATATGCAAAGGCCCAAGGCTGAAAAGGGCTCAGGATCTGTGAGATGGTGAAGGTGGCTCAAAGCAGGAGAATCCAGCAGTTCCACTTCCCGTTCTAAAAACATCTATCGTTGTTAAAGTCTTTCCATAAGGGATTCTTTTCCCTTCTGCAGAAATCATGGACATGTCACAGTTAGGAGTTGGTGTGGGGCCCCATTACCCAGCTGTGGTCAAAGTGACAACTTTTCAGTAAGAAATGCCACCATGGATTTCATTCCTGTGGGAAAGAGTCAACACTCAGCATCCATGTGACGATAGTCAATGTGTGGGTGACCCACGGGAGACCCAGGGTGTGGGGGAACTTTCTCCCGCTCTCCCACCTCTCTGCTCCTGCCAGCCCCCAGGATCTCCACGGTGAGTCGAGTCACAATGAGACGAACCTCTACGGCCCCATCTCCTCTGCTCCAGGAGGCCGGCGCGAGGAAATGGCATCTCCCCACAGCGAAAGCCAAGCCAAACAGATTAATTTTAGATGCATCTGCTGTAGATTAAACATTTGGAAAAGCCATTTTATAAATATTTTTTTTCCACAACCACATCCCCATATGGCCGCGAGCTCCGGTCTCATTCCGAATGCGCCGGGGGCCTCACGCATATGTATTTAATGCACACTCCAGGCTCAAGACTTCTGTTCCGGCCTCCAAGGAGCATTCCGGAGTGACTTTTAATCTGCTTTGGGGGGTTGCAACAGACTCCTTAGAGCAAAGAAAGCGCCTGGAGCCACCTTGGAGGTGATGTGGGGGTCCGGGGGACGAGGACAGAGTAACCTCTCCTCAGTCCTCTCTCCCAAGGGGTCCCACACTCCACCGTGTCTGCTCAGTGCTGAGCTAGACCCTGGGAGTTCTTTTCTTTCTAGAACTTCCTGTCTAGCAAAAATTATCCCCAGAGGGTCAGTCCTGACTCCCTGGGGAGTCACCCAGTTCCATAGCTCTGCCTCTTACCTGGGGCTTTTGCCTCCTGCCCAGGCTGTCACTGGCCTCTTAACTGAGCTCCTTGTCCACCAGGCCACCCCCACGCCCCCAGCAGCAGGAGGGCTCACATCTCTTCCTGTCTTTAAATCCAACACCGATGAGTACTCATTCTCCCAGTGAAGTCTGGATGCCTCGAGATGGCCATCTGTGTCCCATGAGGCCCTGTGCCGGCTGTTTCCCCTTCAGCTTGATTTTCTTTGATTTTGAAACAATTATAGATTCATAGGAACTTGCAAAAAAAGTGCAAAGTGGTTGTGGATTGAGGACACACACCCCATCGCAATTTCACCCAAAGCTGTCAATGCAAGAAGTGGCAGGGACAGGACCTATGGACCACCAGGACCGCATGGCACTGCGGTGACTGTGGGGCCACAGGGCCCTGGCTTCTTTTGAATATAAGTAATAGCAGAGCTTCAAATTTTACTTGACTTTTGCCTTTGGGATGGGCTGGTCACCTCTCCTCTGCCCTCTGTGTTTTGCTTAAAGCTTTTCCTCCTATAGTCAAAACGGGTGGAGGTGACCATGCTCAAATCCTTATTTGGGAGGCTGTTCTGTGGGGCCTCTTCCTGGGGATTCAGCTCTACACTAGCAGGATGAACAGGGGGAACAAGGCCTGTCCCATGGGGCAGCCAGTACAAAGCTCCACAGGAGGAGCAGCTCACTGTGTCCAGAGTACAGGGAGCAGCCCAGCGTGGGACAGGGAGGAGCAGCCTGGGAGATGGGCTGCCATGTATATTAAAACCGGGGCCCAGCTCCCGAGACAGCACTGGGTGAGTCCTTGCTGTGCCGGCTCTGTCTCAGCTCTTGCTTTACTCATCAAGGGAAGTGTCCTAGGTGGGCGTCTTTGACCTGGGCCCTAAGAGCTGTATGGGATGATGGATGTCACCCAAATGTCCAAAGTCACTCACTTGGAGTTGACGGTGGTGGCAAGCAACAGAAAGTGATACTGGCTTCTTAAAGACTTGATGGGAGGGTTTTGGGAGGTGGGGGTGGGACAGGGAGGGGAGCCTGGAGCACCGGTTTAGAGTAGATGGCTCTGGACAGAACCAGAGGTCATGGTAGGGGAATAATGAGACTCACTGGGCTTCTTGCAGGAATGAAAAGACTGTTTCTTTCAACATCTAGTCATATAATCACTCTACTGAAGAGTCAAACTTCTAGAAGAGAGAGCACTATGCACACCTGGGCTGATTCTCTACCCACCCCATCCATTCTCCATCCTTCTGCACCCTATCCTGAGGCCTGGGAAAATAGCCCCTACAAACTGCATCAACCAGCTCCCCCATCCCCCCACTTCCAGATGGGTTTGGCCAACACCTTCACCTGCCGAATGCAGGGTGGGAGGGAGACAGGAGAGGTCATTTATCCTTCCCCCTCCTGGTTGGGGCCACAGATCCTGTGGTAGGGGGATGAACAGTTCCTGACTGTAGCTCTAGCTCCTCCTGACCTCTGGTAACACAGTTTCCAGCCCTTGCCTGGGGTGGTGACAGCTCTCCGCTCATGCTAGTCTGGGTTGTATCCCCACCTCTGGACGGCTACTCTGTCCCTGGTCGTGTCTCTGCACATACCATGTTCCCTTGCTGTAGTTTGCACTTGTGGGAAATCTCAGTTGTTCCTTCTCCGGGAAGTAGCTGGCAGCACCACCTGGCTGGCCATAGTGAAAAGTGAACCTGGTCTAAGAGACACATCAGTCACCCTGCCAGAGGAGTGGGTATTTACACTCCAAATCCCAGAATTCAGTGGGTGAATACTGCTTCAGGGTTCTCCAGCTTGCCCGGTGGATGGACACGGTGGGCGTGGGCAGCCACTGAGGTGCTTAGGCAAAGACACCAGGGGCTGCCATGGGCAGTTGGGTGATTTGCACTAAGATGGTTAATGGAGCATTGTGGGGCAGAAATTTAAATTTTATTTAATCATAATTCAAGTTTAGAATGTTACCTATGACTAGTGACTACTAGGTTGGAGGTTGGAGGCCTAGATGGGCTGGATAGACACAAAATAAGTCATTGTACAAGTAATGATGTCATTGCACTCATGTGCCACATAATGTGACATTTGGCCAACAACTGACCACATACACAATCATGGTCCCTTGAAATTATAATAGAGCTGAAAAATTCCTAGCAATGTCGTAGCCCTCATAACATCACAGCACTTATTACTCACGAGTTTGAGATGCTGATGTCAACAAGCCTGGTGGCGCTCCCAGTCATGTGAAAGCCTAGAACATACAGGTATGTATAATACGTAACACTCGGTAGTGATAACAGAGCCCCTGGACTGCTCTTCACTGTTGTTATTTTATTGTGTACTCCTTCTACTGATTAAACACGACCTCCGGCAGGTCCTTTGGGAGTTGTCCAGAAAAAGGCCCTGTGATCACAGGAGGTGACAGTTCCATGCCTGTTACTGCCCTGAAGACCTTCCAGAGGGACCAGGTGTGGAGGTAGATGACAGGGATACTGACGACCCGCACTGTGGGGAGGCCTAGGCTGATGTGGCATTTGTGTCTTCGTTTCTAACAAAAAAGAAAAAAATAAATAAAGATTTTTGAAATAGAGAAAGTTTATAGGCTAAGGATACAAAGAAAGAAAATACGGCTATAAATGTGTGTAGGCTTTAAGCTGAGGCTGTTATTACAGAGCCAAAAAGTAAAAAATAAATTATTTAGGTAGTTAAAAATTTACAGTAAACTAAGGTTAATTTATTATTGAAGAAAGAAAAATATTTTTTGTAAATGTAGTGTAACCTAAGTGGATGATGCTAATAAAGTCTACGGCTGTGCGGGTAACGCCCAAGGCCTCCACCCGAGCAACTCCTGGCCCTGCGAGCTGCAGCCATGGCAAGTGCCCTGTATAGGTACGCCACTTCTAGCTTCTTCTTTTTTTTTTTTGTAGAGACAGAGTCTCACTTTATCGCACTCAATAGAGTGCTATGGCGTCACAGCTCACAGCAACCTCCAACTCCTGGGCTTAGGAGATTCTCTTGTCTCAGCCTCCCGAGTAGCTGGGACTGCAGGCACCCGCCACAACACACCCGGGTATTTTTTGTTGTTTTTGTTGCAGTTCAGTGGGGCCGAGTTTGAACCCACCACCCTCAGTATATGGGGCTGGCGCCCTGCCCACTGAGCCCCAGGTGCTGCCCCCTTTTTACCTTTCATACTGTATTCTTACTGCCCCCTTATCTATGTTTAGTTACGTTTCATTACACAAATGCTCACCATTGTGTTACAGTTGCCTGCAATGTTCAGGAGTCACCTGCTTCACAGGTGCGTGGCCTGGAATGACAGTCCGCACCCCCTAGCACAGGCATGCAGGGGACTACACAGGCTAGGTTCACACCACAGCTGAACTGCCGTATAATGGCTATTGCCATGTACTGGTCTCGCTGTGGCCCATCCGCATCCCTTCTGAAAGGGTTACCAAGGAGAGCTTATTCCAGCAGAGACCTGAAGGGCAACTCAGAGTTAGCAAAGCCAAGGTTGGAGGAGGACCTTCCAGGCAGTGAACAGCTTGTGCAGAGTGGGGAGGTGTGAGGGAGCTGGTCCCTGGGGAGACTGACCGCAGATTGAGTGCAGAGAGAGCACCAGAGATGGTGGGTGGACCGGGAGCAGCCCTAGAGGCCCTTTTATAGTCCTTCTCATTTTATAGGGAGGGAAACTAAAGCTCAGATACAGAAAGGAACACATCTCAAACTGCCTGGCCAGTGAGTGGTGGGGCAAGGATTTGTACCCAGGTTCAGATAGAGGCAAAGCCCTGGCTCTCAATTGCAAGCTCCTCCAGCCTCAGGGGTGATGGCTTTGCACACAGCAGGGAGCAGCATCCCCACCCCCGCAGGACAGAGAATGGGGCTTGGGAGAAGCAGAGCCTTGTCCAGGCCTATCCCCAGCAGGAAGTAACCACTTTCCCTGGGAAGGAGGTGCCTAGCTTGGCTCATGAACTCCAACCAGGAGTTCCCTGGAGGTGACATAACCCAGAGCCTGGGACATCAATGAAGAGGCTGACAGAGAGTATGGGGTGGCAGCTGGTTGACAGGAAGAGTAGGAAGTGGGCAGAGGGCAGTGTGAGCTGGGGTTCTCCGTTCTCTGGGCAGCTCTTGTTGGAGTCAATGTTTAGGCTTCTGAGTCTCAAGACCAGAGTTCAATTCTACTCCCCA
The DNA here is from genome assembly GCA_963574575.1 of Galagoides demidoff. Classification (NCBI taxonomy): domain Eukaryota; kingdom Metazoa; phylum Chordata; class Mammalia; order Primates; family Galagidae; genus Galagoides; species Galagoides demidoff. The sequence goes on along the minus strand of CAUYQV010012955.1, from coordinate 30,930 downwards.
GCCCTAGGATCAGCATCTTCTCATTTCTGGACCTCAGTCTTCTCAGCTGCACAATGGGCTGAGGGAATTTTATACGAATTGCCCAGCACAGTAATTCTCAAAATGTGTGGCCCAGGGACCCCAGGGGAGTCTTGAGGCTGTGATTTGCCTTTTAATCCTCATTGTTTTCTGAGAATCCAGTGAAGTTTCTAGGCAGCCACACAGTCCGTGAGGACATCATTGCTCTACTGGCTGGTGTAATGAGCACACAATTGTGACTCTCCTGTTTTAAAGATCTATTAGTTTTCATTTCTAACACAGAAATATTTATTGATATAATCTGTATGGCCAAAGGCCCTTTGGGGTAATTGTTAAGGGATCCAAAGACCAACACGTTTGAGATCCTCTGGTCTAACACTTGTCACAAGGATCTAATAAGCCCCCGACATCAGTAACATTGGCAAACGTGCCCATTTCACAGATGAGGAATAGAGCATACTGGAGTGTTTAGGGGTTGCAAGCAACAAAGACCAACTCTGCCTTAGGTGAGTGAGGATCGACTGGGCTCTCTCAGTGCAGAACCCCGTAACCAAGCCTGAGAGGGACAGCCTCCAAGTGGAGCCACTGTTTCTGGTCTTGCTGTCTTACGGAGCTGTTGAGAAACTCCAGACACTCCTGGGAAGAGGGTGGGTACAAAGCCAGGCCAATGACATTTTTCCCTCTAAAACTTGTTTTTTGGGATAGAGTCTTACTCTGTTGCCCTAGGCTAGAGTGCTGTGGTGTCATTATAGCTCACAGCAACCTCAAATTTCTGGGCTCAAGTGATCGTCCTGCCTCAGCCTCCCACAGTGCCAGGATTACAGGTGTGAGCCACCGTGTCTAAACTTGGAATTTGGGTATCAAACAAGAAGGCCTCTCCCTGGGACTTGGGGATCCTATTTTGCCAACAGCCACTTGAGGGAAAGGGAAGGCCTTCTGTGGCTCCTGGGGACAAATACTTAAAGCAGTCCTCACTTAGAAGGTGCCATATGTTGACTGAAGACCTATCCTGTCTGTCCTTTTAAATCCACGATGAATTTCCTCCTCCCCACCATCCACAAGCTCCCCCACCCCCTCCAGCGATGCGAGTTTTTGTGAAGGGCCGTGTGCACTCCGCTTCCCGCCAGCAGGAAATATTTCACTCTGTTTATTGGAGAAATTGCCTGTCAGATATGATTATTTGTTTGGAGTTTTGTATATCAAATTCTGCCAGGGCTGGCACGCTGTCACACAGAGTTTATAGGTATGTGACAGACACAGTCCCATTAAATGCTCCTTAAAAATATGCTTGGTTAAAAACAACAGCCCCCATCACCTTGTTTACAGTTAACCTAAAGAATCACAAAGTCTCTCTTCCTCCGGGACTGCCCGTGTCTGGCTGCGTTTGCTCTCTGGACCCCACTCCCCCACGCGGCCCCCACGGCGGCGAGGAGGCCAGGAGGCAGACAGCCGTCTTCCTCTGAAATTCATTTCCTCTGTGCTGTGGTTGCTCCATCACAGCAGGTAAGACAGATCCAGACTGGCTAACCCTGAAAAAGGAATCCATCTGGCTCGGCGATCATTGTGTTTCGGACAGGGATTTGATCAGCAGAATTAAAATGTCGAAGAAACCCAACCCTCCACCAGCCTTTGTGAGATAAATTCTTTCTGTTGTGGAGAACGTGTGTGAAAACTGTTTTTTTCATTTGAATTTTGCAAACTGGGAGACCTGTTGTGTGGGGGCTGACGGCCTCCTGGCACACTTTGCCTCTCCCTGAGCCCTCCTTGGTCCAAGTCTAGATCCGTATCCTCTTGGCCAAGTGCCTTTCTCAGCTGGAGGGATCTGATACCCACGTCTGGTTGCAAACAGCTGATAATGCTGGCGAGGGGGGCCCTCCTTGGGTCCATGTTTGCCTTGGGCACGAGACGGTGCGGGACGTGGCGCCTACCAATCGGGGCGGGGTTGACACACATCTGCTCAAATAAGTTAATGCACCTCTTTCGACGGACTCATTTGGCAGAGACAAGGGGTCCACCTGACCGTGGAAGGCTGCCCACTGGGCCCCTCCCCCAGGTCCATAAAGCATCCTTTGTGCTTCTGCTGTGCCAGGCTTTGACAAAGGGGCAGCTTCGCTGGTCTTCCGGGTGAGCTTGACATCAGCACAGCACCTGTGTGCTGGAGCTGGCACAGTCCTCAGAGGAAGAGGGTGGGCTCAGCAGAGAAGAATGAGAGAGACCTCCCTCCTTCCTTAATTTCTCATGGTGGTGGGAAGGGGAACAATTACTACATTCTTCACCAAAGGAGAGAAATAGAAAGCAACTGCTTATAAATCCATGCATTTCTGTTAAGGGGAAGCCAGGGTGCCCCGAGAGCCCGCACTGCAGTGCCCCAGGGGCTGCTGGCTTCGCTCCTCACGTCCCTAAATAGCACAGCCTCCAATCCGGGTCTGTGCCTTGAAATCTCAGGAAAGGCAGGGTGTGGCTCTCACTCAGGTTGCCATAGATAAAAATCTCCCCTAATCCAGAACCAAGAGCTGTTGAGAGCTCCCTCATACCAGCAGCCCTGCCCCTGTCTCCGGGGCTGTCAAAATGGACACACAACTGCCCCAGCCTTCGGGGAGTGCTTGGGCCAGTGGGGAGCAGAGGCAAGCTCACAGATTGGGCTATAAGCGAGACCCCCTGCCCCTGCTGGGCTGTGGATCCCGTGAAAGAGGAGTGATGGGGGCAGTGGGCACGGGGAGAGAACACCCCAATACTGTCACCACGCCTGCATTCCTGCTTTCCAGCAAATCGGCTCTTCCTTCAGGGAACCACCCTTCCCCTTTTAGTGGGTTCGTGATGGGGCGGGAGGGTGAAGTGCTACCAATCAGCACTTCCAGGTTCAAACCCTAAGCCAGACCCTGTCCAGGTCCTTTCCTGAGGTTTCCTACCTGGAACCCAAGAGAGAGAAGAGTTCTTCCTTCAGCTTAGAGCCTGAGGGTGTGAGAGCCACAGTGTCTGTGTTCACGTGCCCTTCAGAGCAGTGGGTCAGCTCACTCCTGTGAGTTGAGCGAGACACAGAGTGTGTCCTAAGGATGTCCGTTGGACTCCAAGATCAAACAGTACCTGAGGCTGTCTCCCTGAATGCTTCAGCTGTGTGAGCCAGTGAATTGCCCTGTTCTGTTTACATGGAGTGATGAGTTGGGTTTTCTTTTCCTTACAATGGAGAGACTCTTGATTGGCCTGGGACCTAAATGATCTTTGTGGAGGAGGCATCACGGACGTGGACCTTTAAGCCAGTGGGGATTTGAGGAGGGGCAGGGGATCAAGACAGAGATGTGGTCAGGGAAACGCAAGCCTGCAGAGGACTTCCTACGGGGTCCCTTGTGACTCAGCACAGCTGACACTCAACGTAATCAATGAATGATGAACCGTTAGTGGAATGTGGAATGAGATTTGGTGCCCACATGTAGATATATCTGGAAAGACTGTTTGGAGACCTGGGACATCTCAATCACTCATGATGAATGAGCTTCAAGAGCAAAAATACTTAACCGGCTCCCCAGCCAGGGACATTTAGCACCAAGCTTTGGTTCTTCCCAGAAAACCCCCTGGCATTTGGGATCTGTATGAGTCCATCTGACCTCCTGCCACATTCATAATCTTCCTTTCAGGAAAACAATTTCACTTTAAATCAGTAATTGCACCATCACCTGACTTAGAAATGCAACAGCAACTTCACATCAGCTTTTTGGGCACCAGGAGCCAACGTGGGAAATTATTTCTTGACTCTATTCATGGCTTTTGGAAACAGCCCCCGAGACAGTTGCATCCATAAGGGTGTCAGGAAGGAGTTATTGTCTATGCAGCAAAAGGCTGGAATTTCAGCAATTGCTGGATGATCTAATCTAGAGTGAAGCTCCCCGTTCCCTGCCAGGACGGTGCTGGAGCACTTTTGAAATGCTAATGTTTTCAGACCCAGACTCTTCGTTTTTCAATATCTCAGACAGCATAGTAAATTCTGATGTCAGTGCCTATCGATTTTACAATTTCCTTGTTTCCTTTCCTGCTCCCCCGCCCCTGCCCGCCATGTCTTTGATCTTATTTATGAAAGTCTCAGCCTCACTCAGGGAGGAGGCTAAAGGCCCACCAGTCAGTCACACCAACCCGGAGCCCCAGGTCTAAGCTTGCCTGTCACAGGGGCCCGGCCTCCTTTCCCAACTGTCAGCTGGCAGGGCTTTCTTAGTCCCAATTCTCTCTGCAGCCTCTGGGGACCATCAGTGATGCTGATCACAGGGACCCAAGATGAACAAGACTCGGTTCCCCTTGTGGAGTTCACCATCCCATTGGAGAGAAAGCAGGGGGTGTGAGGTCCACAAAAGGGAGACTGACATCCAGGGGGAGCAGGGATAGCAGGTGAACGTTCAGAGAGGGCCTCCAAAGACACATTCTCGTGTGCCCTGCCAGGCTCCGTGCTGGGCTGCGCATGTGTGACCTCATTTGACTCTGTTCATGCCCCATGAGGGGGATTCCCTATTCCCATTTTACAGGTGAAGAAACTGAGGCTTAGAGAAGCAATGCGACTTGCCTAAGACTGAGCAATGCTGGAATTTGCACCAGACTTGCACCCAGATCTGTAACACTCTAAGGTCAGTGTTCTGAGAAAGTACTTTATTTTACAAGTCACGACTGAGCCACCAGCATCACATGGGGGTTCAGAGCTGGCAAAAAATCAGCTTCACGTCCCTGGTGCATTTTCTCTCTCACGCTCCTAAACCACCGCTTCTGGCCACCTTCTCCCAGTGTCTCTCTGCTCCCCACTGTGCACCTTATTCCTAATTTTATTGTGAAAACACACATCTGTGTCCCTCTGTGACCAATGACTGACCTGTTTCCACAGAAGGTGCAGCCCTCCCCTTGGGCATTGTCGGATTTCCCCTCTATTGGATCATTTCTATTAGCTGCAAAGATGTCTGAAGTTTTTCTCGGATTTTTAAGAAAAACTCTCTTCCTTTTTTTTTTGCAGTTTTGGCTGGGGCTGGGCTTGAACCCGCCACCCCCTGTATATGGGACCGGAGCCCTACTCCTTGAACCACAGATGCTGCCCAGAAAAACCCTCTTTCTTGATGCACATGCAGGTGCCTGAGTATCAGCTCAACCAGACTGGAGCTCCTATGCGCTCCCCACAAGCCTCCCAGCAAACCCCATTCTTTTAAAACCCTTGCATGGAGCCCTTCTTGACCTCACTCTCTTTCTCTGTCCCCTTCTCCATCCCCCACACGGGATCTATCACAAATCTGGACCAGTTCTCTCAGTCGGCTGCCACCCCCTCCCTCACTGCTAAATTGGTTCAGGTCACCAGACTTCCCTGGGGTGATTGTCACTGTGTTTGTCTCCCCCCAGCACCCTTCCCCAACCCATCTGTATCCCACACAGTGACAGAAATTCGTGAATATATAAGCCTTGCCTAGTCACTGCTTTGTTCAAAATTTGTCAGTTTTTTTTTTCCTCACCAAAAATACAAGTTTTTCCAAAACCCCACAGAACCCTTTCAGATCTGGACTGGCCATTTCACTCTCTCCATGCAAGTTCACGGGCTGAACTGTCTGCTGTAAACAAAAGTGTATATTTCTCCACGGCGCTGAGACAAAACTGCCTGCACCAGTGTCCACTGGGTCATTCACTTGCCACTGTCTCCCGACACCGTGATACACCTGCCTTGTGGGAGGAGTGAGGTTTCCTTCACTCCTCTGTCCTTGGTGCCCCAGGTTGTGCTGAGCACAGAGTGGGCACTGGAGAAATGTTTGTTGAATGAGTATTTCTGGACAGAGCCAAGGATGTCCGTGAATCGTATGACTAACCCAGACACGTGTTTGTCAGGTGGGAAGGTCGGGAACTTCAGCATTTGTAGGTTGGGATTTTTGTTCCCAGGGACAGGCAGGACACACCCCTGGTCTCGCTGCTTCCCGGAGTGCTGGGCCCTGCTCTGGGACCCTGCTTTTGAAAGAAAGTCGTATCTAATGCACACACGCTTCCGAATGTTATCCTTGCACCCTTGGGCACTTACCCCATTGAAATGAAATTTATGTTCTCCCCAAAACATGTGCACAAAGATCATTCTCCATGGTCCCAAACTGGAAACGACCGAGATGCCCCTCAGAGGCGAGTGGTTAAACATCCATGGATCATCCACACTGTGGATACCGCTCACCGCGGATGCCGCAACCTGGTGGATCTTCAGAGAGCATGCTGAGTGGGAGAAGGCAATCTCTTATATATATGTGAGATCCCATTTAGAGAATACTTTTTAAATGGCAAAAAAATAGAGACAGAGAACACATTAGCGGTTGCCAGGGTTTGGGAGGAGGAGGCTGCATATGACAGGGCCACATGGGGGCCTTTCAGGGGAACTGCTTCGTCCCTTGACTGTGGTGGGGTCACACTGATCTACACACGATAAAGTCTTACAGAACTGAATACACACACTCAAACCAGTGCGCATATAAAGTTTCTGGGTTGTATCGATGTCAATAATCTAGTTGTCATGTTGTGTTACTGTTGGGTATAACATTACCATTGGCCCCGAGGGAAAAGTTTCTCGAGATCTCTCTGTATTGCAGTAGAAACTCTGACACCCAAGGGACTGGGTCACCAAACTGGTCAACATACAGGACTAGGCCTTGTATGTGCTGATGCGTGTGGCCTTCTGGTCAACATACAGAACTAGGTCTACTGTGCTGCCTGGTGTCTGCCTGGTCTATGACAATCGGCTCGACTTAAGAAGAGGCTCAGAGTCAGCTGTGCAGGGTCTACTGTATTTCTTAATCTACAATTATCTCAAAATAAAAAAGCAATTAAAGAAAGTCTATGTTAACCAATTTGATGTAAGCATTCCAAATTGCATATAAAATCAGCACATTGTACCCCATAAATGCATTAATGTACACAGTTATGATTTAATTTTTTTAAAAAAGAAAGTCCTATGGTTTGAAAGCTCGTGTTGAAATTTAATCCCCAACAGGCAGTACTGAGAGATGGGTCCTTTAAAAGGTGATGACAGGGTAGAGATAGTTCTGCCCTTATAATGGATTAATCCACTCTTGGTTCATAGATTAATGGGTTGGGGTGGTAATCACGGGAGTGGGCTGGTGGCTTTATAAGTAGAGGAAGAGAGACCTGAGCCAGTAAGCTCAGCCCTTTACTGTGTGACGCCCTGGGCCACCTGGGGCCTCCGCAGAGAGTCCCCACCAGCAAGTGGGCCCTTACCCGGTGTGGCCCTGTGACTTGAGACTTCTCAGCCTCCATGAAATGAATTCCTTTCCTTCATAAATCACCTAGTTTCAGGTATTCTGTTGTAAGCAACAGAAAATTAACTGAGATAGAAAATAAACAGAAAAAGTCAACAGTCAGGTTTGAGGGACTGATTTAGAGGGGGCACTGTGGCACTGTGGCACACAGGGCACCCCTGGGGGTGACATCCTCTGGAGCCAGTCACTGAAAGACAGGGACAGGTGTTTCTTGGCAGCAAGAACTTACATGAGCAAAGACCAGAGGCAAAAGGGAGTATTGTTCCAGGGACAGGGAGGGAGGTTCAGACCCGGTGAGGGGAAGATGGGAGGTGGGCAGGGGCCAGGCACGAACCTTTCCAGAGGGTGCAGATCACGGGTGGGATCCGCAGAGAATGGTGATTTGAAGGTCTGTGTCTGAGAACTAACTCCAGGCCTCTGTCACCAGAAGGGACAGGCCTGCTGCCCTCGCTGTCCTATTCTCCTGTGATGCGCCATTCAGAGTCAGGCTGTTCCCCTTCTGGAGGTGCTGACTGCTCACTGGGTTAGGCAGACAGGCAGGAAGGGAGGAAGGACAAAGGAATTTGTGCAGAACACAGAAACTAGTCCTTATATTTAGAACACAAATTCAAACAATGAAGTGGGGGTTTTTCCTGTTTCATGTGGGTGTTTCATTTTGTTATTACTATTTCTTCTCTTCCTAGACATGTCTTGGTGATAAAGTAAAGCTAGAAGGTGCCCCCTCTGCCTCCTGCCCTTTCAAGCAGATGCTGTAGGTGGGGGTGGGTCACAGTGTCAGGAAAAGGCTAGAGGAAAGCCGTGTGGCCGCCCTCAGTCAATTAATGGCAATAATTACACTGTAAACAGTCTGGCACATAATTAAGGAGGAGGCCAGGGCAGGGGCACACACCCTGGAGAGACTGGAATAATCAGACAGTTGGGGGGAGCTCATCCCCCAAGAAGACACCAAATTGCCGGTGTCATCCCCAGGAAGACGCAGCCTCCCCCCTCCTGGGCCTGTGGGTTCCCCAGGACAGAGCCCACCTTCCAGCAGAGCCATATCCTGGCCAGGTGCCTGGCTTTGCACCCAGTGCTTATGCCCAGAGACAAAACAGCCTGTGACGCTCAGGCCCCAGGGAGCTGCTCGTCCTGGGAGGGAGGTGGCTGTTCCTGGAGCCCTGAGCCTGAAGTCACGCTTTCCCTCTTCTTCTTCCCCGAGCTGCTCCACCTGCAGTCTCCAAACCCACTGCTGCACTCACACCCCAAGCCCCGGAGGCCACCTTGAGTCCCCTCTCCTGTCTGATGCCCAGTCTACTCAGTCATTTGTTTACTCCACAAATATCAAGTAGGAGCCTCCCATGAGCCAAGCTCTTTGTCATCCCCCTAAACCACCAATTCTACTTCCCAAATGTCCTTCATGTCCACCCCCTGTCACCTCACTGACGGCAGCCAGCTCCTCCCAGCCTCCTGACATCCTCTCCGACCCACCAGGGTAAGATTAGAAAGCACAAGTCTGGCAGCACCCCCACCCCAAGAGCTTACCTGTGTCCCCGCGTGGAGGCAGAGCCCTGACTGGGCCCTGCGTCTCATCCAGCCCCGTGTCCCCCCAGCTGCATCTCCTCCCCTCTCCCGAGGTCTCTCTGTCCTGCTCACAGGCCTCTGCACAAGCTGCTCCTCGGTCAGGGACACACTCTCTTCCCCTCCTCCCCTTGCCCAGAAAGCCTCAGCTTTTTTATTGTCCAGTTTCAATAGCCTTTCTTCAGAGGAATCTCATCCGACTCTCCTTCTTGAGTCAAGCACCCCAATACGTAGTTTTATGAATCCATGGTGTTGCCTTTTCATGGTTAAATATTTTGCTAATTATTTATTTAATGTATTCCTCTCCTGACGAATTGTTGTAAGTCCCACAATAGCAGGGCCTCATGTGCCTGCTTATTGCTGTATCTTCATGCCAAGAGTGGCGTCCTGCACCTAGTAGGTTTTCCCTTCATTGAACGAATAAGTGAATAAATAAGCAAGTACATGAGTGAATAAATGGCTCTTATTTTCCTCCAGAGCAAACAGGCAACAGAGCATACATTCAACTTTCCAGAGTGTGTTTTTTTTTTTCTCTTTTGCAATCCACCTTGAGCATTTTATTTATTTTTGGTTTAATTCTTGTCATTTATCAGTTCTGTCTTTCAGGTTCCCAGGGTTGTGGGGGTTAAAATGGCTACAAAGTATTGTACGTCCCTCCCTGGCTGACGGCTTTTGAGTCTTGGTTGGTCTGTGACTGATTGGACCAAGGGGCATGGTGGAAGAGATGCTGACCAGTGGGTCAGCTCCAGATTTGACTGTAAGAGCACAACCAGCTGCTGCTGAAACCTGAACCACCACGGGTGCAGTCTGACTCCTATGAGGCTGCCATGCTGTGAGGAAGCCCAAGCTGGCCACGTGCTGAACCACACAGAGAAAAGAGGGGGAAGAAAAGAGGAAGAGGAAAGGGAAGAGGAGAAGGACAAAGATGCCCAGCCAGCCCCCAGTGGTCTGACTCGTCCTGGCGGAGGTCGGACCCTTGCTGTGCCTCAACCTCCTGACCCAGAAAATTGTGATACGTCGTGGTGATAAATCCACAACTCAGTGTGCTAAGCCTTGATGTTTGGGATAGTTTGGTACACACGAGAGAGGACCAGAACAGGACTTCCTCAGCTTTGGTGGAGAAGACAAAGCTTTCAGGCACTTAAATGATGCCTCATCCATACCCTACTCACCACACTTGAAAATTCTCCCAGGAGAGAGCCTTTCCCCCTAACGGACTCCTCTAACTAAAAAGGCCCAGATAAACAGCATACCCAGGGGTTTCTGACTTAGGAGACAGAAACATTCCTTTGGTTATGTGTTTTGGAGAGTCTTTGCTTGTGGTCTTTTTTTTTTTTTTTTTTCCAAAACAGACGGGCTCTCAGTTGGTTTTCATTATCCATGTGACTGCTGGAAAATTCTAATCCCTAATGCAAAACCTATATTTTAAGAACATCAAGCAAGAAAATTAGGAAGAAAACTATGTCCAGAAGGCATGGAGCATTCCAGAGTATGCTGGGAGTGGGGACGGTGGGGAAGGTCTGAGGCCAGAAAGCTCCTCATTTCTTTTCATGCCATGATCCCAGCCTGCAGCTCCCCTGTGGCCTGAGATCTGAGTCCTGAATATAGTGTAGGTCAGAGCAGTTGAGGTGAATCTAGAAGAACATTAGAGACTCCATAGTTGACCAGCTCCCTACAATGACCACCTCCTTGAGTTGACCTAATTTTCATAGACTGGGCAAGCACCACACGTACTAAGGCTGAGCTCCTTATACTGACCACCTTTGCGTGTTGATTGACCAGTTTGTTACCTTGGGTGATCGACTTACAGAGGTTCTACTGTACTTCAATGTACAGCATCTTTTATTTACCTTCTCTGCCTAAGCTGAGGACCCCATTCTGGTCATCTGTTGCTGTGATGTGTTTGTTGGTTGAACAGAAGTGGCCTTTCCTTTGAAGCTGGGTTGAATGGGTCTTATCTGCAGGTAGAAATGCCCCACACTCCACATTGACTTTAGGGCCAGCTGCACAAAATCGCAGCATCTAGTAACTTGTCTGCAGCTTCCAGAGGGACTCTTGCTGACAACCTTCCTCAGGCTAAATGCTTGGGAAAGGGTATGCAGATGCCTTTCATGGATGGGGGGACCAGGACAGATGCCACTTAGAGGAGGAGGAGCTTCATCTCTCTCATCAAGAAAGGGTTGTTTCTTTTAGGGGAGGGGAACCAGTCCCTGAAGAGTGGGGGAAGGACTTTAGATAGAGCAAGGAGGGAGCAGGTTTGGATGAAGCATGAAGGATCAGGGTGCAGGGACTACCTGAGACAGATCATACTGACTCTGCCTGGGGTTGAGAAAGAGTGGTAGCCGGGGCTTAGGGTGGCCCAGAATGGCCCTGGGGGGTAGGGGAGGGAAAAACCAGCAGTTCAAACAGAACATTCACGAGTTCTGGCTTGTGGGCAAATTTTCCAGACCCTTCAGTTTTACAAATTGCTCTCCAGGGCGGGGCATGGTGGCTCACGCCTGTTGTCCCAGCACTGTGGGAGGCCGAGGCAGGTGGATCATCTGTGCTCAGAGGTTCGAGACCAGCATGAGCCAGAAGGAGAGCCAGAGTGAGACCTGGTCTCAACCAAAAATTGCCGGGCGCTCTGGCAGGCACCTGTAATCCCAGCTACTTGGGAGGCTGAGGCTAGAGAATCACTTAAACCCAGGGACCCAGGGGTTGGCAGAGGTTGCTGTGAGCTATGTATTCTACTGAAGGACACAAAGTGAGACTCTGTCTCCATTAAAAAAATAAATAAATAAATAAAATAAAAGCCAAAAAAAAAATTGCTCTCCAGAAGCACAGGCCATCTTCTCTAAACATTCTTTAAAATTCAGCCTTGGTCTTATCTGCTCTGTTTTAAATCCTTCAGTTCTCCCAACATTCCATCCTGCACGCCTTGGCTCTGGTGAGCTTCCTTGGTCTCAATGTACCCCACAAGGCTCAGCCCCCATTAAGGCTTCTTTTAGCTCCCTGTCCTCATTCTGCTCTCTCCTACCTCAGGACCTTTGCACATGCTGATCCCTCCATGTTGAATGCTTTTCTTTACTCTCTTTACCTAATGAACAATAACTCAGCCTTTATATCTTGACCAGTTATTGTGTTTTAGGGAAAACATCCCCTGAGTCCACCAACTGGGTTTATTTTCTCTAAGCTCTTCTAGCCTCGTTACATCCTTCTTTGATTCCAAGTCAGAGTCTTGGTCATTACGAGCTGTCTCCCTCGCAAGCAGAGTAGCCCTGTGAAGACAGAGACCTCATCTCTTTTGGTCTATCATTGTATCTCCAATACCCAGCACACAGTAGGTGGTTCAGAAATTCACTGAATGAATGGATGATGGGAGTTATTCACTCGAGGTGGAAGAGGGAATCATTGGGGCCTGGTTTGTCCTGATTTGCTTCAGATTCACCTAGAATGACCTTGAAATTTCCTCAATAAAGCAAGTCCTGGTAGATCTATCTCCCATGAGGGAGGAGAAGAATTTAATTCATTTTATTTTTATGCTGCTACCAGGGGAACCGGTTTCAAGGCCCTGGAGCAGTCCCCTTCCCTGCCCTCTCTCTCATGATAAACCACATTGATTGGCTCAAACCCAGGAGCGTTCCCTGATCCTTACCTCATACCACATAGAAAAGGCAATTCTAAAATACCCGTGAATTTAAGAAGTAAAACAGGAAGCAAAGATGATGATAAAGGAAATTATCTACCTGCCCTTGGGATAGGCAAGAATTATTAAGCAGGACACAAATGGCATTGACTAAAATGGGAAGGGCTGCTGAGCTGCACTTCATTACAATTAAGAACTTCTATCCAGCAAAAGAAACCATCAAGAGACTAATAAAGAGGCCACAGAGCAGGAAAAAATAACATGTGCAGTGTAGATATTTCACAAAGCACTTGCACACATAGGGTATATGAAGGGTTCCCGCAAATCATGAGAGGAAGGACAAACCACGAGAAAGCTGGACCAAAGACTGGAGAGGAGATGCTGAGGCCCAGTAAGCTCATCAGAGGAGAGTCCCCTCTGTAGTCATTAGGGCAGTGCCACCCAGACTCACCAAATTACCCAAATTCATGCAATACTCGGGAAATGCCAAGTGTGGCTTAAAATGTGGAGCAACTGCCTGCTGGTGAGAAAGTAAGATGCTTTGGCTTTGGACAACGTTGGCAGAATCTGATAAAGCTGAACGCATGTACGCCTCAGTATCCAGCCATTCTCTTCCGAGTGTAGACCTCACAGCTATGTGCACATGTGTCCAACAAAAGATGCACAGAGCAGCCCTGTTCATAATAACCCCAAACTGGAACAGCCCGGATGTCACCATCAAGTGTACAAAGGGCACGTATGGCGTGTTTCACATACTGGACGAGTCCTCAGCACAAGAGGAATAAACCGGTGAACGCTGTGTTGCTCCAGCCACACGCACCATCACAGACTTAAACCTGTGCAAAAGAAGACAGAGCAGGAGGACGGCGTTCCGTGTGATTCCATTCACAGCCAGCTCAAGAGGAGACAGCACTGATCACAGGGACGTGTGGGGCAGAAACTGGGATAGGCTGGGGGCTGCTTAGGCTGGAGCTGTTCTTTTCTTCATAGGGAGGTGATAACTCGGTGCGGGCACTTGGTGAAGGTTCCTAGAGCAGAACACTCAGGGTGTGTTCGCTATCTGAATGTGAGTTGTATGGCTTTTAATGTTTACCTAAAAACTACATAAAAATAAATTAGGCAGATAGCCCAGCCACTCCCGATAACCCATTTTATTTTCCTTCGTGGTACTTGTGCAGTGGAGTTATTTGGGGTCCAATTTTGTGAGTTCAAAGTGACTTAAAAAGTTTGCATCTCAGCCATGGAATGAAGGACTGGTGGGAACAACACCTTCACGGGGTTGTCGTGAGGTTAACTGAGCTGGGATCTGCAGAGAATGAATGAGCTCGGGGCACGTGCACAGCCTCCTGCAGTCAGAAGCGCTTTTCTCGCTCTCGGAGATGACCTTGTTCACGGAAAGTCAGCCGTCGCCCTGTCTAGAATGCAGACTTCGAGTGAGCAGGGGTCTCCTTGGCCCTGATCCTCACTGCACCTAGTACAGAGCTTGGCCACTGTGGGTACTTAATTAATATTCATCAAAGAAATGGTGGAGCAAAAATCAGGGGAACTTTGAGGCAGAGCCGGCACCACGAACAGGTGAGAGAAGGCGGCCTCTCTGGTACAAGTGCCAAAGGGGAGAGAAGCCCAGTGTGGCAGCAGGTGGAGGCAGCCAGCTGGGCCCCCACTGACTTGTCCAGTGCCTAGAAGGGGCTGCAACTCAAATATCCAGACCCCCAAATGGCTTAAACCTTGGTGAGGGAAGGAAAATAAAGGGAGAGGTGACCAGTCGGACCAGGCAATGCCTCTCCCGTTCACGGGCAGAGAGGGTGGTGTGCCCAGCTTGCCTGGGACTCTTGGCTCTGGGGCGAAAATGAAGCCAAAAGTTGCCCCAGTATAGATTTGGCTTTTTTGTAAAGTTATGCCAAGGCCACCAAAGACCATCAAGAATGTTCCCTGCAGGCACTGAACCAGATCACGAAGCCTCCCCTGCCACATTATAACAAGGCAATCCTCATCTTCTTTTATTGCTGAGGTCCCAAACTAGCTGTGAACAATGACCAGAGGACAATAGCTCCCGGGGACCCGAGCCCAGCCTGAAGCAACTGCCAGCAGCGGGCACCCGTGGCCCAGCCGCTTAATTCTGCCCAAGGAGGTCATGGGGGATGGTGCAAGTGTGCCCCCACCTTTTCTAGAGAGCACTGTCTGACAGGACGTAATAAAAAATCTTTTAATCTTTGTCACTGTGGGTAGGCAGGAAGGCCAAAAGTCTCAATGTTTTAAAGGGAAATTTTAATTAGTATGTAAATTCAACTCAAGGCATTAAAATGTCATTTGCTAAGTAAATGTTGCTGCGCTCCGAGTTCAGGTATTTATTTGATCCTGTCCTGCCAAGGTGCCTTTGTGGGTTTCCTGAGTGTGTAATAACAGCATTTCAAAACAAAATGAAATTCTCCCTCGGTTACAATGCGCTGGGTTAAGGCTTCGCCGCCGGTGATGTGACTGGAATATCTTAAGGCAGTGGTGGCTGGCCCTGGTGATGGCACCCACCCCTCCCTCCTGCCTGTCTGAGATGGCTCCTGGGGGCTGTGATCGGGACTCTGGACCCCTGAATCTTGGCCATGGCCATGAGCATCCCCACCAAGGAGTGGTGGGCCCAGCATATAGAGCATTCTGGATGACCGACCACCTGTTACTTGCAAAGGGGGAAGATGTGAGTATTGACCAGGTGCTCCAGAGGAAGGGTAAATGTGAGAGGGACTGAGTCATGTCACAGTCCCCAGAAACCCATGTTGGGGCCCCCTGCAGAGGAAAGGGTAGAAAATGTTCAGAGACCACACTTTCCTTAATTCCAAGATAAATGATGATTTAATGACAGGGACACAAAGCATAGGAGATGACTGGCCAGCTCTTCAGGGTGCTGGAATTTACCCCCCATTGTGATCAAACCATATTCTGAATGTTCATTAAGCTTTACTTAGCCACTGTCATGTACAAGTGTACATATGTGTACATGTGAGTGCTTGTGTACCCATGTATACATGAGTGCTGTGTGCAAGTGTGTCCATGTAACTGCGTGTGTGTGCGCCTGTGTCCACCCAGCCCCAGCTTCAGCTGCCCACTTCCCACAGTGGGAGACTGTCCAGCTCCCAGCCTTGTCTAGACAACAAATGAGACAGCCACTGCCAGATCTGAGCTGGCCATGTGGTGTGCCTGTGTGTGTGTGTGTGTATTTGTACATGTGTGTGTGGGAGGTGCATCTTGTGCGTGCGTGTGTGCTGGGAGTGAGTCCACCATCCTTCCAGATGCCAGATGCGCAGACTGAGGCTGGGAGACAAGAGACATGGCCTCCCATCCTCCAGGGTCTGAGGAGGAGGGTGGGCTAGAAGGCATTTCCAGAGTCTGACAGGGGGTGGGTTGGAAGTACCTGGGACCTAGATCCTCAGCCCCTATTCTCCATGCAGCCCTAACCCACTCTTCTCCAATTCAGGAAATGGAGCCAGGCATGGCTGGGGGCACCGTCTGGGGTGGAGGAGAGGAGAGACTGGGATAAAGGTCAAGTGTGGACCTGGCACAAGTTGGTTTCTTCTGCTCAGTGGACAGGTATTAAGTCAGCGCTCTGAGACCTCCAGCCCTGGCTGACAAGTTATACCTGCCCAGCTGGCCAGGGCACTAATCATTCCTATAAAAACATCCGCCTTTGGCTACTGAATATTGATATTGTAAAATCCAAGCAGAATACACTACACAGGCATCTGGCCCTCCCCCATTGTGCTGGAGGAAGAAAAATCTTCCTGTTAGAGAGACAAGGGTTTCAAAGGGCTCTGTTCCTTCTGTCACTGCTGCATCCACTAAAAGCTTTGGCTGACGGCCTTCTGGGTGCGTCCCCAGCTCAGCACTGGGGCTGAACAGGGAAAGACAAACCACACAGCCAACTTGGAGCCCACAGTTAGGAAGAAAGAGGGAAGTCATGAGAAGTCAGGGAAGCAGGTGCGAGTCCTCCAAGGAGGCAACTCAAGGGGCAGAGATGCGGGACCAGGGAGTTACTGGGGAGACTGTCTGACCTCTCCGAGCCTTCGGCAATGCGAGTGGTGGTGATTATTGTCAGTCCCGACCCCAGGTTGAGGCTGGTCCTGAAATTCCACGCTGGTTTGCTTTCCTCCGCTCACTCCTGGGAGCACCTGCTTCATAATCTTGCAGAAGACACTCCTCTCTGGATGCTTCTGGAGGAACTGGCCCCAAACAAAGAGCTTCTGTAGCACGTGGATCTGCACGAGGTGAAAGTGAAGTGACGTGGCCTCTACTCCCCGCCACGCTCGGCCACGTCTGTAGCTTCCGCCTTGATTCCAGAGGCCCTGAGCACAGAGGAGCAGCTTGACAAAGATCAGATTAGAAAGGCCGTGGAAGCTATCTTCGCACTTTCCAAGTCTAGAAAAAACAGTAATGGATTCCGTTTGGATTAAGTTTTATGGTGATATTATGGAAAATTCCAAGTAAAGAACTGAGGGTCAGATTGCCCTTGCCTTGTGATATTCGATTAGATTTATAAGAAATCTGTTTAGTGACCAAGGATGAACCCAATAAAACTCTTGAACAGACAGAACATTTCTGTAGAAAGCTTTCGAACAAGCATGGCATTGAAACCACGTCCCAGATTATCCTTCTCCAAACTTTAAAAAGGAATGTGAACCCTATGAAGCCAAACTCTGCCCTGTGGGTAGTTTTGACTTCCTTAGGGATGCCAGAATTAGGTGGCTCTTACCCTCACACATCAGGAGACATTTTCATCAAAGAAAGAAAGTTCCAGGGTCTGTGAACCTCCTGACCAAGAATTTATCCACAGAGATCAATGATTCGATAGATGGAATGGTCCTAAAAGTGGTTCTTACAACACTATTGCATTGGTCACGATGAATTCAGAGTAAGCACATTGTTGAAAACATCACTGCTGTCACAGAGGAGCTGGCAGGAAAGTTGCCAGCGAAGTGGAAGACTGTGACTGACACTCATGTTTATGAAAACTGAGAGATCGGTGGCCCTTCCCTTCTTTTCCCCATTTGTCACCAGCTGGGATGAAACTACCAAACAATATGCTCCTAAGAAGAAGAAAGTGACAAATTCGCGACAAGAGACTTCTTAAAAAATGAAAGCGGAAGGAGAGAAACAGAAAGGCAAGTGACAGCTTCATGAGCCTCAACAAAAGATGACGGCACCTGAAAGTGGTGCTCTGATGAGGAAAGCTGGGTCCCAGAAGGAGAAGACGCCGGAGCACGGAAAGAAAAGACGGGGCGGAGTAAAGCCTGGCTTGCAGTGACAACCGACCCTGAGGATGAAATGCCACCACTGGTCCAGTAGGAACAGCTCCAGCTAAATAAAACGCAGAGACTCTAAGACAGGCCACAGGCAAGACATCTCCAGAAAAGAGGCCGGTCCTACCAGACTTCACGGGAAGAGGAGAAAGGCCCTGCCAGCTGCAGAAACCCTGAAAACTACAGAGCCTGAAACCCCAGATAAAGTGCCAGGAAAGAAGCCAAAAATCAGAGAAGAGGCAGAGAAAGAAAGAAACCGTTTGCTGACAAAAAAGAAAAGAAAAGGACCAGAGACAAATTCAAAAAAAGCCATAGGCCACAGTCTTTGCTAAAACTCCCCATACCCTCAAACAGTTGCCAAAAAAAAAAAAAAAAAAAAAAACAATGGAGTCTCTCAGTTGATCCAAAGTCAGTAATTCATCCAGAAGGTAACAACCAAGCTATCAGAAGAAATACTCCTGATTCCCACTTGCCACCTCCTCCAAGTATGAGGCGTGGACTTAAACATTTTTTAAAAATTGCATAGATAATTTTGATGTATGTTCCTGGGTGTCAGAACCAGTGGTTTCAAGTAAAAATCTATTGAAAAAAGCAAAAACAAAAACAAAAGAGCTTCTGTGAGAAAAGATCTTCCCTGACAAAAGGAAAGAAGCTTCTTAGAGAATCCATCCCTCCCATCCCACTCATGAGCCTTGTCTGAGAAGACATGTGTGTGTGTGTGTGTGTGTCCTGGGAGCTGTCCTCTGACTACGTGGGTGGGGAGGTGAAGAAAGATGGGAGGCTCTGCACCCAGTTTCATCACACGCTCTGTTACTTGCAGCCCAAAGCACCACAACTAATCCAATCAGAACATGGTGATGGCAAGTTCCAAGTTCAGAGGCCTGCAAGCCCTCACTCAGAGTTGAGCCTTGTTTGCGGGTTCCACAAAAGTAAATAAAAATAAAGAATTAACTAGCTTTCTCATGAATAATTCATCAGCGAATTGCATTAGGCTGTGGGTTTAGGTCACATTCTGGTTTTAGAATTTTTCAGCCACTAGAACAGAAAACTCCACTTCTTCTGGTTTAAATTATAAGGACAGTTTTGTCTCACTTAATAAAGAGGACACAGGTGTAGACTGGGTGCACCATGCCGCGGGCTCGTGGTGAGAATGATAGTCTCAGCCAGCCTCCGTCAGAAGACGGGTTCCCTCTGGCACGGAATGAGGTACTCTGTTTTCCCCATTCCCAAAGGCAACCAGGTCTTTAATCCAAAAAACAAAAGGCAAAATATGTCAAAACACCAACTCCTGTCCCCAAAACCCGAGCTGGAAAGCTGTGGAAATTGCCCTGAATTCAGTTCAGTTCTGAAAAGTGGACAGCTAAAGAGCACATCCGCACTCCCTCTCCATCTATCAGGATGAGAAGCCCAAGAAAGAAATAGCCCTTTAGACAACACCGCCCTGGAACGGAGATCAAGAGAGAGCACCTTAGGGAACAGGCTTGCTGCAAGAAACAGGAGAAAAGGCTAGGCAAAAGCCTTTCACTATCATATCAGTATGTCATCAGGTCAATGAAAGGAGAGCAGCGTGTGGACTAAATTTAACCCCCATCCCTAAATTCTAAGTTGAAGCCCCAAACCGCAATGCAAGGTATGAAAGACAGGGCCTTTAGGAAGTGATTAGGGTTGGCTTAGGTCATCAGGATGGGGCTCTTGGGATGGGATTAATGCTCTTATAAAAAGAAGAGAGAAAGAGAGAGCATCCTCTCTCCCCACGCATGCTCTGAGCGAAGGCCATGTGTGCACAAGGCAAGAACGTGGCCAGGAAGGGAGCCCTCACCAGAATCCAACCGTGGTGGCACCCAGATCTTAGACTCCCAGCCTCCAGAACCATGAAAAAACACAATACTGTTGTTCAAGGCACCCAGCCTGTGGCATTTTGTTATGGCAACTGGAGCTGGCTAAGTCAAGCAAGAAATCCTAAAAACAAAATACACTAAAGCCCAGAAAGGCTGCTTGGAGAAGGAGACACAAGTGTCCAGGGGGGAAAAGGAAAACTCCAGGAAGGACAGCAAGCATCAAACTGACAGCACACAGAAGCTGAAACCGTCAGTTAAAAAAGTAACTTGATAAATGTTTCTAGAACCCAAAGATAAAGGAGAATGAGATTAAAGTAATGAGATAAAATATGGACAATGAGATTCAGAAACATCAGCAAGTGTGCGTAGTAGGAATTTTTGAAACCAAGCCGATAGAACACAAACAATAATCAAATGAGAAATAAAATAGATTTCCCTCTGCCGAGGAGAAACTTGAATTTTCAGATAGAAAGGTCTCATCAAGTTATACAGGAAAATGAATAAAAATGAGATTCACATCTTACCTGTGCCTGCTGATAATTCTGCCATTTCAAGCCTAAAGGGGAAAAACATCAAATATCCATCTAGATAAGAGGTTGATAAACTTCTTTTTATTAAAGTTCAGATAAAGAATATTTTTGACGTTTTGGGCCATATACTCTCAGTCATAACTATTCTTCTCTGCTGCTATAGCCCACATGTAAGTGTAAACAATACGGGAGCGTTGGCACAACTGGTTGCCAATAAAACTTTATTAACAAGAACAGGTGGTAGAATTGGCCCACAGCAGCAGTTTGCTGATTCCTGATTTGGCCAATAAGCAAATAAAACTCACCTTGACATCACACTTTTCCATAAATGCCTAAATACAGTCACACTGAGGAATAAATAGGAATAGAAAACAGATCAATGGAAGAGAAAGCAGTGAGTAGAAAACAAATCCAACATATTTAAGAATGACTCCTCAAATTCATACAGGTAACAGGTAATAAATACTAAGATTAGTTAGTGGCTATTCAGGAAAAGAAAATTGAGCCCTATCTCAAAACTGATACCAAGTAATTTCCGAACAGATTAAAGACTCATAGACAAAAGAATGACCTATTCAGCTACATAAATATTGAAAGCCTGCTTTTCCTAACCACAAACAAAATTAAAAGATAACTAAGTGTGAGAAAAAAGTTACCCAGTGTATACGACCAAAGATTAATTTTCTTACTACAGAAAGAGACTTAAGGAAAACATAAGGAAAGGCAATCATTTTAACAGGAAAAAAATGGACAAAAGACATGAACTGGGAGTTTAAGGAAGAAAGGCACTTTCAACCTCAAGTGTAATTGAAAATTTATAAGGGGGTGGGGGTGGCTCAAGACTGTAATCCTAGGTAGCACTCTGGGAGGCCTGAGCAGGTGGAACGCCTAAGCTCAGGAGTTGAGATCAGCCTGAGCAAAGTGAGACCCCATCTGTACTAGAAACAGAAAAACTAGCTGGCATTGTGGGAGGTGCCTATAGACCCCAGTACATGGAAGGCCGAGACAAGAGGCTCTCTTGAACCCAAGAGTTTGAAGTTGCTGTGAGCTACGATGCCATGGCACTGTACTCAGGGCAGTAGAGTGAGACTCTGTCTCAAAAACAAAATTGTATAAAATAAAATAGGACACTTGGTTTTTAATATCAAATTTCAAACTAGGAGAAAAATGATACCCAGAGTTACCTGTACAAGTTTTTTTTTTAATTTATTATTATGGCAACGTTAATAATAGAGAAAAAAACATAGACTTGCTGTTTGATCCTGCAATTCCTCCCCTAGGTGTATATCCAAAGGACCAAAAATCATTTAGCAATAAAGATATTTGCACCAGATTGTTCATTGCAGCTCAATTCATAACTGCCAAGTCATGGAAGAAGCCCAAGTGCCCATTGACCCATGAATGGATTAATAAATTGTGGTATATGTATACATGAAATACTATACAGCATTAAAAAGTGGAGACTTTACCTCTTTTATGTTTACATGGATGGAGCTGGAAAATATTCTTCTTAGTAAAGTATCTCAGGAATGGAAAAAAATATCCAATATCCATAGTACTACTATGAAACCAATTTACAATAACTCACACATGCATATGAAAAATGAAACACAACTATAGCCTAGGATGAAGGAGGGAAGGGGAGGGAGAGGGGAAGGGAGGGGGGTGGGTCGATAGAGGGAGGGTTAGTCAGGGGACCACGCCTATGGAGCATAGTTGGATCTATCAGGTATAGAACACAAATGTCTTAATCCGGTAATTGGGTAAATGAGTTGAAGACTATGCTGATTAGTAGGCTGTGAGCACTCCAATTTGTACAAATAATCAACACATTGAATCCCATAATGGCATAAATGTATTTATGATCTATGTACAAATGACTTAA
This sequence comes from Galagoides demidoff, assembly GCA_963574575.1. Taxonomy (NCBI): domain Eukaryota; kingdom Metazoa; phylum Chordata; class Mammalia; order Primates; family Galagidae; genus Galagoides; species Galagoides demidoff. The sequence continues at coordinate 8,927 of CAUYQV010012955.1, read as the reverse complement.
TAAAAAATAAATAAATAAAAAATAATAATAGAGAAAAAAAGAAACAACCTGAATAAATATCCAACCCTTTGACCCACCTCCTGGACCGCCCCTTGGTCTCCCCCTCTGGTCCTGCCTCACTCAGCCCTCACTCCTCACAGCAGCCAAAAAGGCTCTGGCACCAGAAGCATCTGTTGGGGCCTTATCCTCTCACACACTGGCCCTGCCTCCTGCCACTCTAGGACGGAGAGAGGTGGACCACATGTTCACTCGCAGCCCTGCATGGGTGGACCCTGGCGGCCCCTTCTCCCAGGGTTCTCGTGTGCCTTGTCTCCAGCCTCAGGGTCCTGACCCGGGCACCCCCTCTCCCCAGCCAGGCCGACGCTGGCACCTGTGCAGTTCTCACCCTGCGAGGAGGCCCCTCCCCACCCGGGAAGACACTCCAGCTCTCCTCTGGCTGGACTCCAAGGATGCTGAGGGCAGGGACTATGTCCTCCTTGTCACCACTGTATCTCCTTGGGTGGCCTTCAAGGTTGGTGCTTTATAAATATCTATTTAATTAGGGCTAATAGCTCATATTTATTGAGCATTTACTTATGTGCCGAAGTACTCTAAGTAATGCCTGTGTATTAATTGTCTCACTGATTCTTCACAAGGGCCCCTTGGAGGACTATTTCGTGTGCACATTTTACTGACAAGGAAACTGGGGAGGAGAGGTTAAACTGCCCAAGGACACCCGGGCAGCAGGCAGCAGACGCGGAGCCAAACCCAGGCTCAAAGAACTGTGCTCTTGCCCCTTGGCCGTGTGGTCCCCACACTGAATGAATGCATGAACAATGAATGAATGAATGGAGTCCAGGAATGACCCAGTCAGGTGGTGGGGGCCACAGTCCAGCCGGCCCTGATGTGCTGGGTAAGCCTGGACGAGCTCCAGCCTCTCCGGGCCCACATCCTCCTATACCAGCATCCCCTGGGGGGCAGGGTGATTGCCCTTTTCTGTTAAACTTCCCCGGTGACCACATACTAGCCCAGTCCATGGGGAGGGCTATTCCTAAATGAAACCACTAACACCTCAGATCCCAACTACGCAGATCCCTTTTATTTCTGGCCTTTTATTATTTCAAGCGTCATGACCCTCGGGAGCAGATGGTGCCAGGAGGCAGCCTGTGCCCGGGGAGAGGGAGGAAGTGAGTCGAGGGAGGGCAGAGCTCTTCCTCCAGGCTGTTTGGATCCTCAACTCAGTACGGCTGTCAAGTGCAGGCCCAGAAGGCTTTCCAGACAGCACAGAGAGAGATATAAAGTGTTCATGCTTGCCAGGTCTTCAGCCAGCAGAAACGAACTGCCTGTCTGGAACACATTTCAAATCTCCATCCCCCAAGTACAGGCTGTGTATTCCTGTTGTCTGTGGCCTGGCGTTGCCACCCTCCTGGGTTTCGATGGGCTGTGAGTACACTTCTGCAGGCAGGAGGGTATTGGGTAACCTGCAGGTCCCGTGTGAGGACGCCCACAGGGTGCAGTGCGTGAGCCACACGGAATCTCATTTCATGCTAGTGGTAGGGTGCCCTGAAGAGTTGTGGCTTCTGATTGCTAGGTCACTCACAGTAGCAGGATAGTTCTCTGGGTGGCCTTGGGTAGACCCAGTTCTCTGTCTTCTGACTTGTCATTCTCACGAGTAACTGGAGGATATGCTTAGAATGCATCCTCCTGAGATAAGGGGAGTGTGGAATAGCCCAGGCTCTGTTCAGGTTCCCCTGAGAAAGAGGGTGGCCTTCAGTGTGGTAGCCCAGCATGTCCTGTGGCCCCCAGCACTTAAACCCAGGGTCCCTCACCTGCGATGTGAGTGGGGTCTGCACAGTCAAGACTCTGCCCGGCAGCTTCCTGAACCTTCCTGGCCCACAGTGAATCCCGAGCTTCTGCCCATCTGTAAGTTATAAACCCGCCTGTGAGATGTGTCTGTCACAGACAAGTAAGTTCTGTCTCTCCAGACTCAGAGAAGTTGGTAACCAGTGCACAGCAAACCGCCTTCACAGAGCTGAGGGTTAGGAGATGCAAGTTCAAGTGTGTCTAACCCCAGAGCTTTTTATTCCACTTGGGTTCCTTCCAAGGCACAGTCAAAGTTTTTCTGGGGGCTCTTAAGCCTCAGTGTCCCCCATTTCCTTGATGGGAATAAACAGCTTTCTTGAGTTTTACTCTACTCATGAGGATGTTCTCGACCTCAAAAGACCACAAACATTTCAACAGATATTCTGCAGGTTCAACTGGGTTCAGTATGAGTCATCTTTAAAAAATAAATAATTAAATAAATTCAAAGGTGATATAAAAAATAGACTCTAATTAGTAACCAGAATCATTAAGATCAATTTCAAACCAGCCAACCCTGAGACGTAGGGAAAATGTTGCTATTGCCATTGCCTTGGAACTTTGTTGTCCTGAAATTTTGTTGAAAAACATATTAGGACACCTCCCTCTGAGCCTAAGAGTCTGGATGTGACGCTTTCCTTTTGGTCAGCAGTTTAAACCACTTTAAGCTGTGGGGAGTGTTCAGGGATCCTGGTGCATCCTGATTTCACAAGCTTTGATTCAATTCAATAAAGACAATTCATGAAAGACCATTTAGACCCCCTGTGGATGCTCGTCATGCAAACATACCCACCTGCCACACCAAAAATCCCTTGTCAGACTCTACATACCAACTTGCGCATTTGTGACGGACTTTTCCGGACCTTACTCCTCCTGTGTCACAATTTTTCAATGGTCTTAAGAATTTAGAAGACGCTGAACCTCAGTGAAAGGTGAGAAGAGCAGCAGGTGTCGGCAACGCGGTGATTAAGGAAAACATGGTTCCTGAAAGCAATCAAGTTACGTTTAAGGACACTGAATGGCACTGCGGACTGCGTCGCTGGCAGTGTCCAAAATTCTTCACGGTTATCTCTGAGTCAGGAGAGTCTCCTCTGCTGTTGCCTCACACTTTGACAGATGAGCAAAAGTGCACCATGTTGAACGGTGTGAAGAAACGCAGGCCACGTGCGGCCAGACGAGTGTAGGTGTGCTCCTGACCTCGTTACTGGTGATGAAACCTGTCTTCACCAGTCTGATCTGGAGAATAAGCGTCAGTCGACGGTGTGGATTTTTCCCAGTGAAAAAACGCTAACAAAAGTGAAGTGGCCTCAGCGTATCAGAAAGAAAATGGGGGCAACTTTCTTCTCCAAAAGCCATCAGGTCATAGCTGTTCCTCCGGAGAACAAGGGACTGTCACTGCTCAGTGGTATACAATAGTCTGCCTACCAAATGTCTTCAGGAAGCTTCAAGAATGGCAGCCCAGGGGCAGGACTGCGGGGGACCATCTTGTACTATGGCAGTGCTTCTGCCCACGTGGCCAGTACCACCATTCAGGTCCCAGAGTCCACAGAGGTTACACTTATGGCTCCTCCACCCACAGTCCCACCCTGGCCCCTTGTGATCATTTCTTCTTTCCTACAGTGAAAAGTCCCATCCAGGGGTAGTGGCTCAAGAAAGCCCCATATACTGGAGGTGGCGGGTTCAAACCTGGCCCCAGCCAAAAACTGCAAAAAAAAAAAAAAAGTCTCGTGCATGGGAAAACTTCTCCAGCCCTGAAGCAGCTGTTCAAGCCTATGAAAGTGAGCTTACAGCCCTTGAAGAAAGTGGAAATTTCAAAAATGATTTTCAGGAATGCAAAAGTACATTGAATGTCATAGCAATTATTTTGAGAAAATCTTATAGTCAAAATGGTTTTACATTCCTTAATTTTGGCGTATCTCAAAACTTTCATAGTGTACCCTCATACCTGCCAAGGTCTTGTTGGAAGCAAAAGCCCTTTGTCTCTTTGACTTGGGTGTTTGTGTCATTTTGTTTGATGTTGGCTTTGCCGTGGGTTGTATGACAAGCTGCCCGAGCTGGGTTTTTGTTCCCCTTCAGTAGAGGGTCCCACCGCTGCCTGAAGAGGATACTGGAGTGACATTGTCACTGTCCCAGAAATAGAGACAGGGACTGAAGCTGGAAATTCCCAGGTTTGGGTTGGAGTTGGGGTCCCCCTACAGTAGTCGAAGCTCACTCTGTCCAGGGACCTGGGAGAGAGACATACATGTCTGAGAACATGAAACGCAGCGTCCGCACCAGCCCACCGCAGGGAGTGAGGGGCGGAACACGTTTTATAATGACACTGGGACAGCAGTCATCAACCCAGATTGTCCTGGGCACGTCAGGACATATGGCTGCTGACTGAGACGTCTGTTTCTGGACAGGGCTCAGCAGTGGCTGAAATCCCCAGAACTGGCTCTTTCTGGCTGTTCTAAGGGATCCATCAGCCCAATCCCCCAGTTAAATAACAGGCTTCTGTATTACAGTTTATAGCTAAGATAAAAGGCTCGTTTTGTGTAGTAAGTTTTCATGCTTGGTGCCTGAGTAAATCAGAAATAATAGACACAACTGCCCAAAGAGTTTTAGTGATGGCTACGATCAGCTCCACCATCGGGCTCATAGCAGTCATTCCCTCACTGAACGGTCCCAACTACCCCACTGTGGCCCCCACGTTGCAGAGGAATCGGAGGCTCAGAGCAGGTGTCCATGGATGGAGGTCCCACACCTGCCAGGGTCAGAGCCAGGATTAGGGGACCAAAGCTGCCTGACCCCAGGGTCTGGCTCCTCCTTTTAGCATCTCCGTGTGTCCAGGCACAAAGGTGAACAAGATCAAGTCTTCTTCTATGTTTTGTAACCAGCCCCATTACGCTTAAGGACTCATGAGCAAAAAACAGAAACAAACTTGGGTGTGTGGAAAACTCACATGTACTCAATAAGTATCTACAGTTATTACGTATCAATGGAACAAATGCAAACAAAACAAAAAACCCAAAAAAACTCATGGGCCCTTAGCACTCATATTTCACTACCTTGAAATAATGAAAGTAGGATAATCCTAAATCCTTTCTCCCGTCATTTCTATTTTTCTTTTTTAGAGACAGTCTTACTTTGTCCCCTCTCAGTAGAGTGCTATGGTATCACAGCTCACAGCAACCTCTAGCTGTTGGTCTTAGGCAATTCTCTTGCCTCAGCCTCCCAAGAGGCTGGGACTACAGGCACCCGCCACAATACCTGATTATTTTTTGTTGCAGTTTGGCCAGGGTGTGGTTCAAACCTGCCACCCTCAGTATATGGGGCTGGCGCCCTACCCACTGAGCCACAGGCACCGCCCTCTCCCGTCCTTTCTGTCTCCCTTTTTCCCCTTCCTTCTTTCCTTCCTCCCTCCCTTCCAGACCTGCATTTATTGATATCCAGGCTTGGGCTCTGCTTCTGGCTCTATACTTCCCAGGGGCCAGGTGCTAAGCAGGCTGACAGTGATACAGGACAAGTGTCGTCCCAGCCAGCTTGTGGAGCTGGGCTGCCTCTGCCTTGGTGGTGTCAATGTGGTGGCAAGGAGCAGAGGAACCAGCGGGCTGGAGGGTAGGCAGTGGGGCCCTGCAGGAGGCTCCAGTAGCCAGAGGGGCCAGACAACTGCTGGGGAGACACCAGCACCTTAGGCTGACCAGGGAACCCCTATTTTCTAGGCCTGGTCAATTTCATGTATCTTTCCTAGGCCTGGGAATGAAAGGGATTGTAGCCATTCATTTGCAACCCAGACAGGACCCAGACATGTCCCAGACATGCTAAATGTAACTACCGAGGGCCCCATGTGACTATATATGCGCCTAGACAAAGAGCCCAGAGACAGACAGACAGAGAGAGAGAGAGAGAGCGCTTTTCTCTCCTGACTTGGGTTTTCTCTCCCTGCCAGGAGCTCTGGCACTTCTGTATTCTTTTCTGTAAATAAATCCTGTCTTACCCCCGGAATGGTCTGTGGATTCATTCTTTGAATCACTGAGGCCAAGAACCTATTGAAGAGCGAAATTCCGGTATCACCAGCTCCACCTCACGTCATGCTCATGGCAAGCACTGTTCCATACTCATTTCCCAGATGCGCTAACTTGGGTTCAGAGGGGTTAAACAACTTGCTTCAGAGCATACAGCCAGCAAGTGGCAGAGTGAGGCTCACGGCTATGTGATCCCAGCAGCAGAACCCTCAACCCCCTTCCCATTCTATCATTCCCAACACAGGTAAGAGGAGAATGTGGAAGTCAATGAATAACGCGTTTAAATTTTTTGACAGAATTTAAACAGAAGCCCCGGAAGGAAGAATGGCATCTCCTAACCCAAAGAGGTGTTGTAGATGCTGGTGGCAGCTTTGCCCAGGGGGAAGTGTGCTCAGGAGGATAAGGAGTCACAGAGATATAAACACACAGGTTCTCACTGCCCCCCTCCCCATCCCAGCCTGAGCTCAGGGTCCTGCCCAGCTCATGATTTATACATGTATAAACAGCGATACAGTGTCTCAGGCAGGACACCACAGCTGCACAGCCTTTCAGCTCTAATAATCATCTTATGTTGCATAAAAGCTTCAGTCTTCCCCATCTCGAGCTGCCTCAGGGGAGGCCGCTGTCCTGGAGCACTGGGTTAGCAAGCATCTGGGTTGGCTGTGGCACCCATCACTGTCTTGAGCTTCCTTCAGATAATAATCTAGCAAGCCAGAGGAAAACTACCAAAGAAATTAGGAAGAGCGTCCCAATAGGAGCCTTTTCAGATGCCTTTGAGAGCAAAAAAAAGCGAGCTCTCGTCTAAGAAGGTTACCTGTCCAGGTACCCGCTGAACTGCTGTCGTTATTCTGAAGGCCTCAGGGAAAGGCCCCATGTGCCAGGAGCCAAGTCTTTGAAGAAGAGACACAGTCACGTTCAAACCAATTCGACCTTGAAGGGCAGCGTGCTTAGAGCCCTACTGCCTGGCTGGGCTTCAGTGCAGATTATTTCCAGAAAGAAATGAGGCAGCTCTTTCAGCCTTGGGCCTAATGTGATTTTTTTTTTCTTCCCTAGATTTTTTAGGCAGTGAAATAAAACTGGGCCTTTATTTATAAAGCTTTGTCCTGTAAGGGTTTCCTGCCTCGGTTGCCCTAAAAACATCCCCCAGGGGAGATACCTTGGGGAGGAGTCAACCCATCTCACAGGTGGAGGGAACAAGTAACAGAGCCGGCAAGTGGATCACCCTGGAGTGGAGCCCATGTTTCTGGAACATTCCAGCGCAGGCATTTTTGTACTCTTGGGTGGTTTCCTAACCTCGATTTTGGGCTGGGCAATTCTTTGTTGTGGGAGGGAGATGGCCCACTAGATTGTAGAATGTTTAGCAGGGCCCCTGGCCTCTACCCACTGAACACCAGCAGGTCCCCACACCCCAGATATGGTCCGATGTGCCCACTGAGAGCCACAGGCCTGAAGGCTTTCTCTCCACGGGTCTTGTCTAAAGAGAACAAGACCTGGCCTCGAGCCCCTTGTTCTGTGGTGATCACATGCCAGTAGCCTGATGGTGGGATGGGTGGAAGTGCCCGGGGGGAGCTCCGCAAGGGCAGGAAGCCCCTGGTTAGGACTGCAGGGAGGTAGCCGGCCGCAGCACTCACCACTCCCAGATGTGCCGCAGGCCCTGTGGACACCGTTCCACTTCCCCTCTCAAATGGGGACACTGGGGTCAGAGAAGCCGAGGCCAGCTAGGGTCCCCGGGAAGAGCACAACTGCTGATTCAAAGCATGCTTTGGGACGACCCGGCTTCTTTCTGGCTGGCACGTCCTTTCTTCCTTTTCTTGGAATTATTCATTCAGCACGCTCTCCCTGGGACCTCGAGGGGGTCCTGGCTTTTGAGAGGTTCAGTGAGGAAGTCAGAGACTGAGCCAGCCGCTCACATCTGCGTGGGACGTGAGCTGAGTTTGAGGGGCCTGAGATGTGAGGAGGTCCTGGAAATTTGCCTGTGTGGGGGGCAGACTGGGAGTTCCACTCTCCCCTCCCCCACACTCTCCCAAATCTGTGATATCCCGCTCCCTTCTCTCCAGCTTCTCTGTCCCCTTTGTGACCCTCTTTCCTGGAGCACCTGAGCACTGCTGTGTTCTGACTAGAATGATGGCAGGCAGGGGCCCCTCTTGGAGCCAGGCTGTCTGCTGTGCTCCGTGAGCGCCAGAACCTTGATCCACCTCCTAGGAGCTCTGCAGGGTGGGCTTGTGCTCCCTGCACCCTGCTGCTCCCTGTGTCCTTCTTGTCTCCCTCGCCCTGTGTCCTGGGGAGGACATGTGATTGCTCTCCCAGGCCCCTCCACTGGAGGTGTCCTCTGCAGTCCCTGGAGCAACCTCACTGTGCCCAGTGGGAGCTGGTGGGTACCCCACATTCCTCATCTTCGGGAGGTACCTCTGGGGTGCACTCATACCATCCCCCAGGGCACCCAGTGAACTCAAGCCACAGGTGCCCACAGCAGTGTCCTCTGTCCACTGTGTCCCGTCTCGGTCTCAGTCACCTACCATAGCATCCTGGGGTGCACTCCCTAATCAACTGCTTCCCTCCAAAGCCTCTGTTAGGGGCTGCTCTGGGGAGCATAGCCTAAGACACCACCAGCCTCCACCAGCTTCCTCTGCCCCTGCCCTAGCACCCATACCTGCCACGTCTGCCTCCCTGACAACAGCATCAGGCAGTACAGTACCCAAGGCCTGTGCTGGTGTCTCCATCCTGGGCTTGCTCATGTCCCCTCTCTCACTCCCCATTAGCCACTCTGGGCCGCCTTCTGAAACCTGCATGCCAAGGCTCTGCATATCCTCAGGGCCTTCAAGGGTGCAGGTCCAGTCCCTGGCATCTTTGCCCCCAGATCCGTGTGCAGGTCCAGTGCCCAGTATCTTTGCCCCAGATCCGTGTGCAGGTCCAGTCCCTGGCATCTTTGCCCCCAGATCCGTGTGCAGGTCCAGTGCCCGGAATCTTTGCCCCCAGATCCGTGTGCAGGTCCAGTCCCTGGCATCTTTGCCCCAGATCCGTGTGCAGGTCCAGTCCCTGGCATCTTTGCCCCCAGATCCGTGTGCAGGTCCAGTGCCCGGAATC